>CAEFZX010032210.1:0-67336 GCA_903066825.1 Alfaro cultratus
ATTGCCTTTCAAGATGACATGTCTGTTCTTGGTGTTGGATTTTATCAAATAAATTTCCCTCAAAAATGCGACTTATACTCCGGTGCGACTTATATATGTCTTTTCCTTCTTTATTATGCATTTTATGGCTGGTGCGACTCCGGAGCGACTTATAGTCCGGAGAATACGGTATCTACAATCATCTCATTCTTTGACTAGAACATTTTCCTACATAATTCATGGACGTTGGTATTTTTGTTACTCATCTATCTCAGGTTTAAACTATTTGTTTTCAACTGTTTAGTAAATACTGTGAAATGTTTAGAAAATCTTAACTAATTAAAAAAATTAAAACTCGGGGAATGCAAGTGTCAACATCTAAGATAAAGCCTGCTTTACGGTGCAAATATATTTGGTAACACTTTATTTGACGGGTTGTGAATAAGACTGTCATGACATTGTCATAAACATGACAAAACACCTGTCATGAACATGAATAAGTCTTCATGAATATTTATGACTGTTGTCATAAAGTGTCATTTGGTAAATCATGACACTTACTACAAAGTTGATATTATTCAAAATGTCTTTGTTATGACAACTTGACATTAACCAAGAAATCATGATCTG
Source organism: Alfaro cultratus (assembly GCA_903066825.1). Classification (NCBI taxonomy): domain Eukaryota; kingdom Metazoa; phylum Chordata; class Actinopteri; order Cyprinodontiformes; family Poeciliidae; genus Alfaro; species Alfaro cultratus. Next base: position 610 of record CAEFZX010032210.1, read on the forward strand.
ACATAAATTTGTTATAAAAGTATTACTGATTAAACTTTAAACATTATGTAGCTTTATGTTATTAAAGGTAAAGTTTAATCAGTAATACTTTTATAACAAATTTATGTCAGATCATGATTTGAGTAACTGTACACAAAGTAGTACAGTTACTACTATTCTCAACAATGATTGTTGCGAATCATTGTCTCAACAAGACAATGATTCTAAATGTAAATAAAAAAATTTAAATCATAAAATAGGTTAGCATCAAGTTTTTGGAAAGTCTCAACACAAATTAATGTTTATAAAATCTTAACTAATATTTAAGATGTGAAAATATTTAAGTCAAGCTATGTCTACCACATTTACCAAGAATAGTGGTCAAATCTCCAATAAGTGCTTAGGGTCACTTAAATCCACATTTTGGAGGCTGCACATACATATTTTAGCCTATCTTGGCTAAACTTATGCATTCACTTATTGTTTTAAAATCCCTTGCACTTATTTTGCTTTGTAATTATTTTTGCCAGATTTCTATAAATCAAAAGTACAGTGACAATAATGATATTCAAGCATGTGCTGATATACAGCATAAAAACTTCTCACCAGAAATTTATATATGATTTGTACATAAAGAGTCACAATAACTTTAACATAGTTCTTGCTTTACTGTATAGTTTTGGTTTTACTGGTCTTAGTAAAACCATCACATTATGGTTTGGTTTTCAGTAATATAACATGGTCAGTAGTGCTGACTGCTGCCCTGCGATCCAATAATAACATGTATGTAATAATAATAATTACATACATGTACTTATCTCTAATTTCCATCTGCATAAAAACTGTGAAAATATATACATTTTTACTTCACCGCCATCAAGTGCACTCACCTGAAAGCCCTGGGCCATGATGGGAATACCATAGGCTGGAGTTCCTGGATCACGACAACTGTTGAAGGCTGGGTCTACACACACAAACATAAGAAAGTAAACATTGTATTTCATTATGCTCCTATGATTACATTACCAACTGTGCCATCCAAATAACATGCATAAAAACAATTATTTTATGAAGATGTTTTTTATTTATTCTACAAGGACATAAAAATACAGGTAATCAGGCCAAAATAAAGAAAATGAATGAACATCTACAAAACTGGTTATAAAGTAAACCCATTAAATTTTGTGAAATGCAAATTTCTGAGATAGGGTAGGAGATGGTGTTAAGTAAGAACAGGTGTCCTGCTTGTTAAAGATGTGCCCCCTGCTTGAACACACTAAAATCAAACAGTTGAATTTTTTCCACAGAAACCTGCTAATTTCTGTACTCATTAAATTTAATCAGGTATGTTCAAGCAGTGTTTCGTCTAAAAATGTACTTTCTAGTGCATCCTACTAGTCAGAAAGCAATCGTGTTTTCTTTCTTTTAGTTACCTATACATGTTGGTTGATGCCCACTCCAAATCCCATCTGCTTGACAGAGTCTGGTGGCAGAGCCCATCAGCACATAGGGGGAATGGCAGTAAAACCTGACCTCTGACCTGTAAGAGAAAATAAATATTAAATTACACATAAACATGACAGGAGCCCCAGTGTTTAAAACCATGACGATATCTGGAAATTTTTCTGTGCCACACAGCAAATACTATGACAAATAGGAGTGCACCAATAAATCAACAGGCCCCGATTTTTTCAATTTTGGGAGATCGGTGATCGGCCAGTACTTACATGTGAAGGTGACCGTACTCACCGATCTTATCTTATGCAAAGGTTTGCAAATTAACAACTCTCTTCTTTTGCTCTGCTGTGAGAGAGGATTGACTGGTGGACATGAGCCACCAGGTCATGTCTGTACGTTTGCAGTTAACCATAGTCATCCCAAACTTTCTTTTTATATTTAACAACAATTCAGGCAAAAAAAAAAAAAAAAAAATCAGTATGACCGAAATCAAAATAGGCAGATCAGGTTTCTAAAAGATCGGTAATCGGCAACCGGGCAGAAAACCGCAGTCGTTGCACCTCTACTGACATTGCAAAAATGCCAAAGTTTACCAACTGACCCGTATGAAAAGATGTTCCCCTCTCTGAATCCTTCACCAGGAGAACCAGGATCCCCACACAGGACAGCTTGAAAAACAAAATAGTGACAGTCAACATTTCTACTGTTCTGCACTTTTAGCATCACTGACAATCCTTTGCTTAAGCTCAAATGGAGTGTGCTGTAGTTTACAGGATATAAAGAAGAATATGAACTCACGCAAACACTGTGGAATGTCTCCAGTCCAAGTCCCGTTTCCCTCACAGGTTAAGACAGCAGGGATGGACATCTGATAACCCTGAAAACAACTGTAGCTCACACTGGATCCCCAGGAATGATCAGTCCCTTCGACCTTTCCATTGAGCACTTGGGGGGGATGTCCACACTGGATAACTGAGGCAACACACACAAATCAAAGTTCAACAAAATTGTCAGGATCTCTGCTTATCCTATGAAACGTTGTGTATGCAGCTCAGGAGGATATACACAGTATTTTACCCTTAATTTAACACAGAGACCTGTTTCACTTAGTCCCTCTTTTAAATGGGTAAGACAAGAGAGCATTTCAATCCTGTAAGAGAGATGTATGTTGAGCCTCTTAAGTAGGGAATTGCAGATAAGGTGATAGATTTTCACTAAAACTTTTCCATATCTACAGTGAGAGAAAATAATTAAAAGTTTTAAGAACACTGAAACTGTGAAAAACCTGTTAAAGGTTATGTGTTGCCACTATGCACAACTAAGGGGACTGTGAGCAAATTTTACTAGCAGACAGAAAACAATAGAAATGTTGCATCTTAGCATCACCAAGTTACCATAACAACCACTTATTTTACGGATTTGTGAGTGTACGGTGTCAAACATTATTGCAATGACCCTTTACCCCTACTTTTAATGAAGATGTTTCATGATTCAAACCAAACCATCAATGTTCAGTAAGGCCATAATCTGTCTACTTTTATTCAGCAAAAATTGGGTTTTCTTTCAAATGTGTTTTGAATGAAGATTTAGATGATATCCCTTAATTCTTCCCTCTGATACACATTTCAAGCGGCAGTGCTATTTCTGGTAATGATTCACAAAAACCCATGACTACTTTAAAGCTTAATTTTGAAACTGCCAGTGTTCGGTGACGATATCAGATTGTCTGCGGCTGTCTGAAGAGTATTGTGCATTAAAGGAGGAATTTGTTATCATTTGATCATTAGGCAATGTGCTGTTTATGCATGACAAAGTTATTAAAGATGATGTGCACACACTTGCAGAACAGTTCACATGCACTGATGTGCGTGCAGATAACTTCATGACACGATAAACATCTCTGTGTGCGCATGTAACTAACTCCCTGAGATAATGATAACCATCTGCAAGGCTTCAAACGTCTCATAAAGTCAGTGTAATTTCTGTCTAACTAGGAGACAGATGGTGTCATGCTCCATTCACACTGCTCTGATGATACAGGGTGCACACATGGATCCAGACACAAGGCTGTTTTTTTTTTGTTTTTTGTTTTTTTCCAGAATGCTTGTGACATTCAAAGCCAAAATTAGTAAGTTGATTAGTTTGTTGCAAGCAGATGTGGTTGCCTGGAAACCAAAAAAAAAAAAAAGGTTAAAAAATGTAGATGTATGAACCCATCAAAGGTCTAGATGAAGTATTGAGGAGTATATGAAAATACAACTATAAATTTCTCTAAGTATGAAATAATAGCTATTTGGCTTTTTCTATCATGTCATTGTTTATGCAATGAGTTTGAGCCAACTGCATCTGTTTGCAGCATCTCAAACAACATATTTCTGTCTTTGAGAGTCACAAGCGTTCTGAAGAAGCCTCCAATGTCCCCAAAGTCATTCTCCGAGACAAAAAAAGAAAGTGTCTCATCATTCAGTATTGCTCATTTCATATTCCTACAATGTGTTTGGCTGGTCCGCCCCCATCCAAAGGAATAATCTATACACCTGCACACAAGTCATTGCCAGTTTTGTTCAGCATGCAGTTCATCATTTTATTGCTTTGTGACTCCAGGAACAATAGCTGGTGGCTGGCCAGAAGCTAACGGGGATCCAAATTAATCACTGTATGAGTGTTTTCTCCTTCATATAAGCAACTTTGTTATTATCGAACAAACTCCAGCTGTCTAAAAATGAAAGAAAACACTTTTATTGACTTCAGCTTTTTTAATATTCAAGGCCTGTATTTCTACAAGTCTCCAGTGCCTAAAGGAGACTTGTGTTTGGAAATAAAGGATTTTGAACTCTTTCACTTCCTCTTTGCGTCCTATTTTGCGGTGACATCAAAACCTGGAGGAAGAGGAGTAAACTTGCTCGGGTGTCTCAGCATTTTATTACCTAATTAGTATTGTTGAATCTTTCCACCTACTCCACCCACTCTTCTTTCCTTGCAAATTTTCCCCCTACTTCACCTCTCTAAGTTCCCAGCTCCAGCTCTCTCTCATTCCTCACCCCTGAACCCTTCGTCTCCCCTCTCACACCTTTTTGGACCACTTCCCTTCTGCCTTTATTTTTCTTTTAGGCATTTCTCTCTTGCCACAATTCAGCCAGCCAACACATTTTATGAGCCTAATTCCCTTTCTCACGGTGTGTTTACAGGTTCGGGGGCAGCTATTGATTTGCTTCTCGGTTTTCTCATCGGTTCTTTCCTTTCTCACTTGTTTCTCTTTTGCTTCCTCTTTGCTGCCACTGTGATGCCTCATCAAAACACCTCCCTTTTCCATTCCCATTCACTTTCTTAAATCTCTTTTTCTTGACATCCCAATGCTTATTCTCTTAATCGCTCTGTTGTTCAATGTGTGACATTGTTGGTTTTGTTTGTACCACCCTCTGTTCTAATCCCATTTTTTCCAAATGCACCTCCTTACCGCTTTGATTCTCTCTCCTCCCTTGTCACTGCTAGGCCTCTTTATCTTCCACCCCATACCTATCACCCTTTGTTATTACTCCGATTACAAAATCTGTCAAACTACAGCCTTGAATTATCTGAGTGCTATTTATTTGCTTACATATTTAAGAAAAATAAATGGTTTTGCGTCAAAATAGGGTTGGATCTACACAAAGGTGATGGAAATGGGAGGAGTAAACAAAACTCATGATATGAGAGGAAGACTCTAAAGAGCAGGAGAAAGGTGAGCACTAAAGAGAAGAGAAGATGAAAAGAAAGTGGACAAACAAATGGGAGAGAGCTTGTAGCCCATTCCCATCCCCAGTTCTTATTCATCCCTAACACCTATAATTTCCACTTCTCAATTTCCTCGTCAGTCTCCATCACCAACAGCATCGTTTTTTGTTTTTTTTTCTTTTCTGTTCTACCTCTCCAACTCCTTTGCTTGGTTCCTTTTCAGCATCCTCTCTCCCAGTTTTCTCATTTTTTTTCATCTTAGTTCAAAGCCTCAGCTACTGAGAAAACCAGCAGGATATTTTTTGTGTTTATGGGAAGAGGTGGTAGAGAGAATCGCAGGAAACATTTTCCTGTTAGTGTTGTTGAGCATAACAGTCTAAACAAGGTTGTTTTACTGTACCACTCTCAAACACTGTATGCTTTCTTTAAACTTCTTTTGCTTGCTTTAGAGAACAGAAGTTTTTTTTTTGTTTGTTTGTTTGTTTTTTTTGGCTTAAAATCTCACACTGCTGTTTTGATGGGTAATGTTCTTATGTCCCGATTTTCCATCAGAAATGTAATTCATCCCCAGTCTTTTAATTTGGCAAATGAGCTCACATTTAAATATAATTTCTTAATGAAATCAGCACTTTTATATACCAATTCCAATAGCATAGAAATGTTATCTTCCCACACCCCTTTTTATGATCCTCAATGCATGTTAGTAGAAAATACTGTGTAATTTTTCAATAAGCAGAGCTTTAATGTAGCAAATAAACTGATGGAATTGAAAGGAGAAAAAAAATGTTATCAGATACTTTTTCAGTTTTTATAATGCCCTAAAATGTTTGCGAAATGTTCACAAATATTACATATTTTACAAAAACATAACAATACATGCAATAAGATAAAAAAAAAAAAAAACTAACAGTTTAACTCCTTACCTATCTACTCCACCATCCAATTGAACTAAGACTTTGTGAAACCATGTTTTAATTTGATTGGAGCATCCAGTCTTCTGTGGAAGGAGTCTATATTGCACAATCTGATTTGGCAGCAATAACCCACTATGTTAAGTGCTGTTAAATTTGTCAAAATCAAGAACATATTAATTTCAAGTGGTTTTATCAAACCATTACACATTCTACTGTAAGGTTTGTAAGATGTTGGCCAGCACTTTGAAAGAAAATAATTTTGCCATGGTACTCTACTAATTTGTTCAATAATTTGGAGAATACCAGACACCCACAAAAACACTGCTAGGACAAGCAGGTTTTGATGAAGGGTAGCTGTCTTCACTGTGCCAAAATGTATTTATACGACTGTGCATAAAAGGTCATTTTGATCCTGTGTAGCTTCTTTACAGATTATGTATTTAGCTATAGAATTAAAAATGAGCATGTTAGTAAAATTCTACCAGAACAACTAAAATTTATGTCAGGATAATATAGAATATAATTTGCCATACTTGAATGCAGGTTTAAAAAGTCAAAAAGTGCCTCAACAAAGGATCTGTTTAAGAGTACTTACACAACACATTTGTTGCAATTTTTCATTTTTATACTTGGTGATGTACAAATTACTTAAAAGCAGAAGTGTCATCTCAGTAGCGATTGTAAAGATTTTTAATTTTTATTTTACAAAAACTTACTTTTATTTAGTTATTCAATCCTAATCTCACTATATATACAATCTTGTTGTGTGATGAAAAAACTTTGAGGTCCTAAAGTTTTTGCTGTGCCTGTCTTGTGCTCCAGGAGACACAGCTTTACTGTCTAACTAATGTAGTACAAATGACTGGACTATGGGGATCAACAGGCCTACCTGTTTGCGACTGCACTAATCTGTGCTGCCCCTCATAGGCTTTTGACTCATTCTTGAAATTAGCCAATTATGCTTGCACTTGCAGATCAGAACAGTTGCGGTATCTCATACAAAAAGCTGGACACTCCCAGAGGTGCCATTTCTGAACCACGACCAGATGGTAAACTGCCTACGGATAGTAAATCTGCCACTTATGTTGCTTTCTGATACCTTTGCAACTGGGTTTGGTTTGGTTCCAGGTTCCATCTTTAGTGCAGCTCAGAACATTGCGTCCAGCTGGTTCCATCAGGTGGCCAGGATTACATCGGTAGGCCACAGTATGGTTGAAGGTAAATTCTCTTCCCAAATAGATGCCATTGGCAATGGGCCCAGGGTCGCCACAACTGATCACTGAAAGGAGAATAAGAGAAATAAAGTTTTCCTCAAGCCAGAAAAAAAAAAAATTCTTAGCTACAACAATGTGGAAGGGGTTTTATCTGTTCCTTTAGACATGCTGATTTATTCAATTCTCGTTAAAGAGGTACAGATTTATTTCTGTCACAGTTAGATAAACATAAAGGTTTCTTAGTCACCATTCTTTAAAGGGCCCAGCATGGTCAGACCAAAGTCGAATCGTTTTCACACAACCTTCAAGGTCCACAAGACACAACAAACCAACGTCCGGTGAAATCCCTCCCACTGCAGTAAGCATCATGTTGTTTTGACATATGTGTGGTTTACAGCAATATAGTAAACACAGCAATCATGACAACTTACAAGTTCAGAGAAGGAGAAAAAATACGTACAATATGTACTTCCTCTTAGCCTCGGACAATTGCTCCTCAAGACTATCCATCCTACTTTCTGGCTGAAAAACCGACCTCTGGAAGTTGAGTAGTTGAGGCCATTTTTCAAATAAACAAAATTCAGACCAATGACATAATAGTTTTGCATTACAGAGTGAGGCAAAAAAGTTCCTCAGAGGGGTTGTAATAAGAATGGGAAGATGACATGAGGTGGATGTGTATTGTGTCACGCAACTGCGACAGTGAAAACCAATTTCAGCAATTCGGCCCAACCATGCAGAATCTTTTATTCCCAGGTGAAGAATCCTGCTATTTTTTTTTTTCAACTATGCAGTTTTACTCCTGTTTCCTAAATGTTTGTCTGTTTTCTGTTAAGCTAGCCAAATTAAAGTATTTTGATGCAACATACTTACACTTACCTACATATAACATCCTGGACTGGTGATGGATACCAATCTAAACTAAATTTTTTATCCTCAATGCATCTATGACTGCACCCTGCTACACTAACAGTGTTCAAAATACAAACTGCATAGACAGTAATCATGTAAAAGCTTTCCTACCAGTGCAATCTGGGGGCTGACCAGTCCATGTGCCATTTGTTGTGCAGTGTCTGGTGGTCAATCCAGATGTTTTAAACCCTTCCCAACACGCGTAAGCCACTGAGCTGCCAAAGGTGATGCCGTCGCTGAACACAATTCTTCCATGGGCAGGGGTGCCAGGGTTACCACAAGAAACAGCTGAGGATTGATGAGAAAAAAAACATACCCGTCAGCGCTGATTAATGGAGGAAATAACTGCAAAGCGAGCTGTTAGTGTCTTCCTGTCAATCAGTGCTGATCAGCTCTGGGCTGCAATAATGAGATTATCACTGGAGACAGCTGGAAATAACCTAAAATGCATCCTTTAGTTAGTGAGGCTGATTGATGAATAAAGGTCGTTGGCCTAATTCCCAACACTGAGTGGCAGATGCGCAGGGTTACATTTGTGCACTTAAGACTAACTGGAAGCTTCGAATAAATCAGCATTATCTACCAAAGGGCTGCTGCTTAAAACATAAAAAAAAACACCAAGGCCAAGTGTTGCCTGGTTCTGTCTGCTGGAAGAAAATCAGACTCTCTGTCGGGCAAAAGATTCATGAGCTTTAACATGTATACACAAATAAAAAAAAACAAAAGAAGCATTGCTCACGCTGCAGGGTTGTAGAGCTGGTTCATTATTTAGACCTTGTGGACAGAGAGGGATATGGCAAAGGCCTTTTTAATTTTTGATCACAACTGGTCTACGGATTGCATTACAAAACTGTCAGGAAGGGCACTAAATGCAGACAGGAAAGGTCTGAACTACTGATTCATTGAACTTTAGTTTGCTGGCAAAGCACATTAACTGAGCCAGGAGGAATTAGCAACCACCCACAGCGCATTTCACTAATAAGATCATGACAGCTGACAGCCCTTAACAATCAGCCACCTATTGATTGGATTCATTTGTTAGGACCCTTTTAAAGCTTGGTCCAAGAGTAAATTTTTGCTGTTTTCAGCTAGGAGTGTTAAGAGTGTGTGCTGTAGCAGCAGTCTGTGGATGTGTATGTATTTGTGTCTATAGATTTTTGTTTACTCGTGTCCCAGTGATGGAAATCTCACCCTTTTTGAATCAACTTTTAACCACTATTAGCCTAATGAAAAACAAATGTAGACAGACATAAATAATTAGCCTTACACAAACACCGGCCCTGGCAAAGGCAAACAGATGTGCATCTCCAAGGTGTGTGCATGTTTCTGTTGGATTTTTAGTATGTGTAATCAGTTTAATAGAGTTCAGACTTTCTTACAAAAAAAGAAAAATAAAAGTTACATGTACAGTTTGTGCCTTATAGCTTTTTCCTTGCCATGAGAAACTACAACCCAAACATATTGATTTCTGACATGAAGAAAAATTACATTACATTTCTGCATTAAAATTTGGATTTTCAAAGCAGCAATAATTTCAGGGTTGACAAGACTCTTTTGGAGCGCAATTAATCAACAGGTGAACAATATTGACCTTTATTAAGTCAAGCATTGTGATAAACACAGCAAACAAAACCTACGACTTTCTAAACTGATGTTTATATCAGAGCAAATTGTTGTCTTTGGTCAGTTATATCAGTAAGCCCTTAAGTTGTTAAAGCTGACTTTTAGCATTCTGGTAATTATTTTTTACAGGCCTTTAACAATGCTCAAGTGGACACTGATACTGTATGACACACCCTTCCAAAAACTCCATAATCTAACACCAGCACTCAGGCACAATGGACATTATGTGCTTTACTCAGTTGCAATATTTTGGGGAACATTGTGAGGTTTCCAGTGAGTCTATAGCGTAACAGAGTAGTTCTTTAATTTCCCGTAAATTCCCATCTGCCCACAGAGTGCCTTAAAAACTGCTACTATAAAGACTGAGCTTTATTAGAAAAGTGACGCACAAGATTCCTTTCAGAGAGACAGATATAATAGATTTTATATCTCAATAATGTATCAAATTTCACAAACTTAATGAATTTTTCCACTCAGTTCCGTTTTTGAGCTTGTGAGAATCATACAGCACGTCACATCACATTTCTTTTTATTTTTCCTTCTGTTTTGTAGAAGCTATTTTGACTTTAAATTTATAAATACAATTTTTTTTTAGGAAAAATGTTTAATAGCTTCTTTGACTATATTTCCAAGTGCATCATAATCAACAGCAGACAAAAAGGAGGACTTGTAGTCTCGTAAAACCTGTGAAGCAAATCCCACTCAAAAGAGAGATTCACAGGACATTGACTGCAGCAGGAGTCTGTGCTTCAAGTGCTACAACACACAGATGTGTTTGGGATATACAATGTTACATTACTTGTTTCTTGGACAATGGGAAACACATAAGATTAAGTAAAGAAGAGACATGACAATAAAGAAGAAAGACTCTTGTCATGTGGTTTGGAAAAAGAGTGAGAAGGCACAGAAGCTAAGTGGCATGTAGTCCAGTGTGAAATTTCCACAGTCAGTGATGATTTGGGGATTATGATGTGAAACACAGCTAACATCTGTCATCTGTTGGTATTAGTCAATTGTGTTTTATCAAGTCCAAAGTCGCTGCAGTCATTTACCAAGACAATTTTTAGACATTTTAAGTAAATGATTAGTAAGAATCATCTACCAAGACATTTTATCCTTTCCTTTGCAGACAAACCTTTATTTTCCACTCTGACTTGGCACCTACCCAAACTGCCAAGAGTACCAACACCCAGTTTATATCACTGCGCTTGGTTGGCTACGAAATTCCCCTGAACTAAACCCAAAAGAGAATCTATGAGATATTCAAAGAAATATTTCAGTGTACACAACTCCAAAGTCAATGAGACTTAATGGGGGCAAGGTTCTGGAGAACATTCAAAATTTTAAAACCAGCACTCCCTGTTAATCTTTCAGCACTTTCTTTTTAATTGTGAACAACATTGTCCACAATAAAAAACTGTCTTGAGAGAGTTGGTTATCAATTTTTGACTCTGTAGGGTATTGTCATGAGGAAGATGAGAGACAACAGACGCAACAATGCAGGTGACCCAAAGGCTAAGTTAATTGCTTACCATGCACTGATAAGGTAAGGTAATTTTATTTGTACATCAAATTTTCAGCAACAAGGCAATTCAAAGTGCTTTACACGAGTTAGAGGAAATACAAACATAATAACAAAAGAGAAATAAAAGCATAAAAAGTTTACAAAAAGCCAAAAATATAGAACTACATATTGGTTCTCCATGTTTAGTATGAACACAAATTTATAACCTAGTTGGGGTTTCTCTGGATTCATAATCTGATAAAACTAGATATTGGTTCTCCATGTTTGACTCAATAAACTAGATGGTAATACATGTAAAAGGAGCCGGGGGCCAAGTATCGACTGTACATACTGTGCAGTACATAGACATAGCTCCTCTGTATTACAAACCAGACACATGTAATATTCAAATGTTTTGAGAAATGTAGTATTTGAATTAGTTGTAAGCCATAATTATCAAACTTCACTGCATAAAAATGTTGAAATATATCACTCTGTGTGTAATGAATTTATATAGTTTTCACATTTTGAATTTAATCACTGAAATAGATTTACTTTTCAATGCTATTCTAATTTAGTGATATGTATTTGCAGTGAAAATATGATCCTGAACTGGGGAGAAAATTGAAGAAGCTCAGATTCAACACATTCATAACTCATGTCTACAGGGCATCATTTCATGAATACTCTATCTCTGTCACGGCTTGCAAGAATGAACAATGAGCAAGCTTCTTCACATTATAGAAAATGTATAGCATGTAGCGCGAAGCCTGTTTGTTTGATAAAGGATCAGTTTCTTACTGTCAGTTGTGTGCCTGATGCTGCTTTATGTGCAGAAAAAGAGCCAATGCTCATCAACTCCTGGGCCTCAGCTGATTTATATTTTTCCACTGCATGGTGAAAAGTCCACATCCACAAATGTATTATAGGTTTTCGCAAAATGTGGAAAGACTCATTTTATAGCATATTTCATTTCAGCTGTAATGTTTTAAAGAAACTGGGTTGGGACCCAAAGGTAATGAGCCAGGAATAGGTTGCTATCGAAATGTCTCAACAAGACAGACAGTTCTCAATATGCTATGCTGTCACATCACAGGGCCTGGTATAAATCAGGCAGCCGGATTTTATAATAAAGCAAATTTAAAAGGTCTTTGCACATGTAGATTATTGTTTACAAAGGTACATAAATATCTGATTTGTTCCACAGAAGAATCACTTCAATTTTTAGTAGAAATAAAACCTAGTGCTGTGACAGAAACATGCAGGTATTCTGTAAGCTATATGACCTTTGAGGTACAGTGCAGCTTTATAACGGCTTCCTGATCATTACAGAACCAGATTATTAGATAACAGAATTCAAACAAATGGCCAGTGCTCCACTTTCTACCTTGACACACGGGCTGTGTGCCACTCCAGCTGCTGTTGTGAAGACAGGTCCTCTCAGCTGAGCCAATCAGATTATACCCGGCCTCGCAGCTAAAACGCAGAAGGCTCTTGGTCTTAAATTCTTCCCCTCCCAGTCTGGTGCCATGTGGCGGGATCCCAGGGTCTCCGCACAATCCAGGACTAGCTCCTGTAGGGAAATGAGAAATGGTCAATAAAATAAAGAAAGCATAACAATGTTCATGTTTAGGTGAAGAAATGTAGTACTTCTTTGCAGTGGAACTATACGATATAACCAACAAATCTTACACAACTTAACTTTACTTAATACATTTCATGTGAAGAAAGACCAAGAGTAACATGATATTTATTATTTGATGCAATTAGAAACTTTAAAAAGCTTAATACTGTATATTCCTGACTTTAAGTCTCACTGGAGTATAACTAGCATTTATTTAGAGATTTTCAAACGTGAGGGGAACCTTATCCATGTTAATAACATGATCTGGTGACATGTTCAGTTTCCTGCTTTACAACAAACTCACAGAAACTGACCACCATGGGTTGGAAGTCTGCTGGTAGTTTCTGACACACCAAGGCCCCTGCTCTAAATCAAAGTTGGGAAGGACTCTTATCCGCAGTGTGCTTTGCCGGTAGAGAGGAGCGGAGACACATGCAGTATAAATATCAGGTGACAGAGGCGGTTGCATTGCATGAAGCGGTAACACAAAGAAAGCCACCCTACAAAGTAATTTTTATTCCCTTTCTTCGCAACTACAAGGGCATGGAGATGTAATCCTGCCTCTCCTAGAAGCACATTCCAAGGCAAACGCCAGTACTTCACTCTTGGTTCATGATTGTAGTATGAATTAAAATTTACAGCAACAGCCAAAAAAATGTGTCATGAAGATGAAAAAAACATATATGTTACACCTGGGTATGAGTCACAAGACCAGCCAAACTATGAAAACAGCGTGACTTATGGTCAGTAGAAAGACAAAATGTTTTTAGCTTAAAACCATTATGTATCAAAAATGTTCACGTTTGTTATCCTGATTAGTTCCTAAATAGTTTTCTTCTATGTTTGATATAATGACACACAAATGCATGCATATGTACCCAGACATGCAAACAACTGTAATTGTTGTTTTTATGCCATCATAAACTTTTCTAAAGAGCTGTTTACCGCGTCACAACTTTAGCAGCTCAAACTCAGTAGGAATTGTCCGTTTAACAGTGTGCACCTCTGAATGCAGCGTCTTGAATCTCAATCAAGCTTTTAGCTGCAGGTTGAAATCTTCCCTGCTTAGTGCTCTGTTTTAAGGCCATCACAGGAAGCTCATTGCATTTCAGCTACTGATACAATAGCTGATGAGTTTCAAAATGATACGTTTTTTTGTTAACATGGGGTCTGTGTAAGCCTACTGCAAAGCATCACTTACATCCTGCACAGGAAACAAGGATAACTTCACCGACTTATTCTCAGATGCGCTATATTAGCCAACCAGCACACAGTCAAGAATAGCATTGGAGACAGTCACCTGGAGAAACAGAAGACTCTCAGAGTTCATGCTGCTGTCTTTTCTAACCAGCGAGAATCTTATCACAAGTGGGGAGAATTTTTATAAGACACAAGCAGACTGTCACAGAGACAGTTGCTCAGTGCAAGGTCACATTTTGCGGACACACTCAGCAACCACTTTAAATCTATTATGTAGACCTTGTAAGTACTCAGTTAGACCCCATTTTCTCTTCAGAACTGCTTTGATTCTATATTACATATTTAAAAAAAAGATCAAGGTGTCAAACATTTGAGGTGATACTAAGGCTGTTGTAGTCACAGTATCCTGTAGCTCAAGCAATTGAGCTAAAGTTCAAAATAACCTTCTTATTTGAAGTTGCCTATTCTTAAATTTTTTAATTCTACTCATTCACTATATTTAAAATTTTTAATGTTGACTTTGTCTATTTTTAATCTTCTTGATTTTTATTATTATTATTATTATTATTATTATTATTATTATTATTATTACTATCTTCTTCTTGTATGTTATTTTTTTAACTTTCTTGTACAAGCACTTTGAATTGTCTTTGGCTGAAAGGTGCTATATAAATAAAGTTGCCTTGCCTAAAGTGAATGTTCAGTGTAAACCACCTTCTTGAGATGGATTCCACACGTCGCTACAAAATGACTGGAATAATTTTATTTAAGAAAGATCTTGAATAATGACTTCACTTTGAGTCTATTTTATACAGTTAGGAAGTAAATATGTGCAAGAAAGGGCAGTGTGGTCATGGGGTGGTTTGTTTTTGATAAGCAAGGGGTAGGTAATTATAATCAAGGTTATAAACAGCTTGATGCCGTTTTTCAGCTATTAAACTGATTAACTGATTTCAAATTATGATGTCTCCTCAGGTGTGTAATTTATGTCCCAAATTGTGGAAAATTCGAAATCTTCTCCTGGGACACACTCATGCGCTACAAGTTAGTGCTCACTGCTATTAATCTGCAGGGGAAAGACTAATGTTTAGCCATAACGAGCAGTGATTAGTGTAGAAGTAAAGGTAATCTAATTTCATCATTATCGCTTTTGATAAGGTGAGCTAACCTGTAGTAGAAGGATTTACGACTCTTTAGCTCAGTCAAAAAATGACAACACTGCAGTTTAAAAGTACTCCCTAACAAGTGAAGTCCCACTTCAGTACAAGTAGAAATAACTGATGACTACCACACAACTGAGCAAGATAACTGCAGACATTTTCATGATTATGGAAAAAAGGGTCTCTCTTGATAGTTGGCTGGAAGCCACAAATCCCTCCTTAGTGTCTCTCTCTCTTTGCAGAAGCAAACATAAATTAAACCAAGTTCTTTAATATTTGCTGTTCAAAATGAAGTGCAAAACACTTTGCATGTGGATCTGCTACTATTTCCACTCTGCCAGTTTAACCACACATGACTTTCATGTGCTTGCACATGAAAGGAGACTGTTTTTGAAATGAAAGAAAACCAGCATGACTCTGCTCCATTAATACTATTTGGACTGGTTTAGATTTAAGGTGACTAAGAATCCTCACAGCAACCCTGGTAAAAATAAATTCTATATGAAATCTGTACTGCTGTTGTGCAATCTAAAACAAAACAAACAAACAAAAAAAAGATTAGACATTTAGCAAAAATGATTAGACATTTATGCCCAACACCAACCACACATTTATCACATTTCAAGTTGCTTTACTTCTTTAAAATATTTCTCTGATTCTAGATATAGAAGGTTTAGCTGAGTAGCTTTTCTTCTAGTGTTGCTATTTTCTGGATAATGGAGAACAACATATATCTACTTTACTTGAATAGCATGTTCTCTCGCTCAAGTTATCCAAAATAAATATACATCTTTGTAACATCATATTTCAATTTAAGAAAAAAATAAGAAATTGTAGAAAGGTATAATTAAATTAAAAGATTGTGACCCTACTATTAACCTAAAAAAGTTAGGTCTAATTTAAAATAAATAAAAATTAAATAAATAAAAGCTGTACTTGCATGCATTCAATTTACATCTGTAAAGGGTGTCAATAAGTATGGCATTTTGTTTAAAAAAAAAAAAAAAGTCCTTAATGTTGCATTGTTTCCTATCTATTTACATTAAAACTATAACTTCATTTTATGTTTTTATACATTTTCACCAGAAATGCAAATAAGTACTGAAGGTGCAGAACATGTAGTGTTTAATTAACCATCTAAGTAGGTTTTGGTATCTATAAGAAAATAAACTACATTCTTACGTAGAATACTTTAAACAAAATTAGATAAAGTACATCTATTGTTGACCATTTTAACTGATATATCTGATTTTAGTGAACAATTTCTAAGCGTTAAGTTGTGAAAATGTGTACATTTTCAGCTGTGAGTGTTTACAGCCTTAAACATAGTTTGCCTACCTGTGCAGTAGGGTGGTGCCCCGCTCCATGTGCCATCTTCTTGGCAGTTGCGAGTAGAATTGCCCACTAGAACCCCGCCAGGCAAACAGGAATACTGCAGAACAAAACCGTATGTCCAACTGTGGGTTCCCGAGACTATTGCATTAGGTGGTACACCGGGATCGCCACAGGAAATAGCTATAGCGATGATGAGACATTGGAAGAGAAAAGAGACAGACCGGCGGTGGGGTTAGAGTTTGTGAGTAAACCCAGTTATAGATTCCAGATACATACAGTAACTGCATTAGGCAGTGCAGCTGGGGTTCTGCAGATGGAGAAGGAGAGAGGGTGACAGGAAGAAAAAGTGAGGCATTACCTCAGGTGTTTGTTGATAATGTATGTGTTTATGTGTGAAAGCATACAAACGTCTATAGAAAGGCAGACATTTGTCTTGAGTTGAAAACGAGTGACAAGTTAAGTCTGCTGTATGTGTCTTCACAAGTAGGTTTGTGCTCATAAAACCTTCTCTACTCGCCTCTTTTTCTTGACCCTCGGTGATCTCCAACTGACCAGTAGTTTTCCGATAAGACCTTGTTTCTCGAATGTGATGCTCGATGCACAGATACGTCCCCTACTTTTTCCATTTCTGCCAGATTCCTCATCTCTACCTCTCTGTTGACGTCGTCTTCTCCTGCACTTCTGCTCACCTCTTTGTGCTTCTCCCTTCATCTTTGAATCAGTCTGCTTCTATCCCTCTCTGGTTTAATCTTGATGTTTCTATCAGCCATAGTAGGTTCCTAACAAGAACATCTATTGCCTTAAGAGAAACATGCTCAGTTTTTTATGTACACACATACACACTCATACACACAGTTATGCAAAAACCTTTAAGCCTTTTTCTTCTATAGCCTTTTTATGATTACTTCCCTTTCTCACTTGAACCTTCTTTTTTCCTCTCAGTTTCTCATTCGCTCCTTGTAGTCATCTTGGAGGCTCTTCAAGCCATTTCACTCCTTGTATTACTTTTTTGACAAATATAAAAAAAATAGATTCACCTGGCTGTGATGGTATTTTTAAGGCATGTTTTCGAAGAATTCCTTAATATTCTCCTCTCATATTTACTTTTTAAAGATGTAATTATAACTGACACGGTTTTAATGTGCAACAATGCATTTTATGCACTGTTTTTTTTTTTTTTAGGACTGGACTGATGTGTCATGCCATGATTTATGTAAGTAAAAATCTAAAGTCCTAAGCAAGGTGGAGAAACAGTGTGTGAAAAGCTCTAACACACCACGATCGTATTGCTTCCACTGAAAGAAGTAAGTGCTTCTCAAATGCAATAGTGCAGATGATTGAAGTGATTGAAAGGGTAACTTGGCTTTTTTCTTTGATTCTTTATTTGTTTTATTTCCTTTCTGAAACCCTTTTCAGTTCAAATGGACTGATGGGGAGTTTCAGTCTAAGGTGTAGTACAACCAATCACACTTGAGACTTGTTACATTCAGATGTGTCACTGATCCATCCAAGAAGAAGAAAGGACACTAGTCCTGGTTTTCAAAAAAGGCATTTCTCTTGAGATTCAGGGGAGTAAAGTTTGCTTTCTTTAAATTTCTATGTCACAAATGTGTTTGACTGTAGTAAGAAATTTCGATATCTATAACAAGAGAAAAGAAAGCCTCTACTTTTTTGAACCAAAGGACTTAACCCTCTGATGCGTAAGTGGGCCCTTTTTGACCCAGTAAGGTAATCTTTTTGCAATATCTATGTAATGAAAAGTTTTCATCAATTCATATTCCAGGTATTCCTCAAAAAATATGTTACTGATATCATGCAATTAAAATTTTTAATTGACCTTTTATACATTTTAAGTATCATACTAATTTAGAATCAAAATGACAAAAGCAGCATAAAAACTTTTGTCAACTAAAATGAATATTTTTGATTGTAACCCGGGTCAAAAAGACCCACTCACGGAAGACTGTATAGTCTGTCAATCACGCATCAGAGGGTTAATTATTCAACACAGGATTCAAAGCAAAACAAAAATACAAACAAAAGCTAATTAAAAAAACTAGGACTCAGGCATTTTGTACACGCAACCTTAATTACCCACAAGAATGTAAAGTTTTTGAACATTTTGTGACCTCAACCTTTTCCTAAATCTACATTAAGAATTTGTATTTTGAAGAGATTGTATTAAGAACTCTTTCATTGAAGCCATTAGGGGAATTTTTTTCATCTTCCAAAGGCTTTACTTTTGCTTCCTACATCTGGAAGAAGGCTTTGCTGAATCAGCAAAGCATAGCACAAACTATCCACTTCTTAGTGTGACTGAACTATTTGTAGTAGCTCTAATACAACTTTTCCATTTGTAGCTGTACTGTATGTGGATGTTTATGGTATCCAGAAAAGACATACTTCACCATAATCCACTACTTTTACATGCAATTTGCTGACCCTACCAATACAGTATCAGCAAAAAATGGTATTAACTTTGCAGAACTCCTATTCTAATATATGTGAGCAAGGCATAATCTAGGAATATTGTATTACTTGGATGTTTTGAAATCTTAATAAAAGTTACCCTATATGTAATATAAATTTAAAGCTGTCCTCTTAAGAAGACAGATTAGAACAACTTTACACATATAGTTTAAAAGATGTGAGCAAAAACATCAGGAGGAAAACCTGTAATGTTTTCATGTCCAGATCATTTAACAACATGCAACAACGTTAAAAGAAATCATATTTTGGTTCAGTCATCTCAGGACTGAACGTCTCAACAAGTTCATCCAAGCCCAGAAAACTGCAGAAATTAGGAGTACATCTCTTATGAAGATGGAAGCATTTTGGCATAAACAACTGTCCAATGTTTGTCTCAAACACAGATTATATTAACATACAAAATCAAAACCAAGCTGTCCAGACACCGAAGTGCTTCATGTGTGTATATTTTGCAATTACATTTTTGGCGTAGTCCTGTTATAGCCTTTTTAAAATTGCATTAATGAAAATAACCTTAAAAACTATATTTAACTAAATGACTCTAGTTACCAAAAGTAAATAAAAAATCTGTGAAAATTGTGATTAAACCTGTCCAAAGTAAATTTAAACAAGGTTTTGAAAATATTTTATATTTACAAACCCCCAAAAATTTGACCCAAGTCAAACAGTTTAAAAGCCAACTATCCCTGATACTGAACGAATGTCTGTAAACTTCTGAATTCAAGAATAAAAAATAAAAATAAAAATCACAGAAAAATACTCACACCAGCTCTCTATCCTCCCCCCATTCGACCCTATCCCTCACTCACCTCCTTCTACCCTAAATAAGTCATTTTTTCCCCATCCAGTTCACTCTATTTGTTATCCACAGTTCATCAGACACAATAACTTTTTTGTTGTTGCTACAACTAAACAACTGTTCAGTAAAACAAAACAAAAAAAAAACAGAATCTTTTTAGTGGGTATGGGAAGCAAACATTAACATTTGGAAAGAAAGTACTAAAACTGAGTACTTGGCAAGCTGAGACTCCATAATGTGCCAGAGGCTCAACTTACCCCAAAGCTACCATTTCAACTTTATTTGCGCCCACAGTTAAAATGCTACACTTTTACATTCAGTTTATGACCTCATGTTGTAGCTCACACATAGCACAATAGATATATGAACAAATTTAAAAATATGTATTATGGTCTAAATACAATTCTTATGAAACATATGACAAAGTAGATTGACTTTTAAAAGTGAAAAAAAAAGTTTTTTAAGAAATAAAACTATCTACAGATTTCACAAAATTATACCATCTCATTTGGTCACATGATAAAATGCTTTTTACAACTTCCAAGCTCCAAGGCTCAACTGACCCTTTCATTCAACAATCACCAGTTGTTTTTTTGTTTGTTTTATTTTAGTCATACCTAAGCAACGAGGTGTTGGTCGGTCCCACAGCCCGTTGTGTTGACACGTGAGGATTGCAGAGCCGAGAAGGTAATAGCCTCTCTTGCAGTGGATCACCACGGTTACGCCATAGCTGAAAATTTCTGGGTAACGCAGACCGGACTGGCGCACACCGTTCTCCACATGGCCAGGGTCTGAACAGTTCACCACTACACAAGACAAAACAGTTCTCATTCAGACTACATTTTTTATGCACAGAAATAATTCATTATATGTAAATACTTGAAAGGGTGCAAATTAGGGAGTCATCACTTTTTCAAAGGGCAATGTAGGTTTGAAATTGTTTCTCGCTTACTAATAAGAAGTTCCATTTAAAAAATGCATTTGTGTTTACTTGTCTTGGCTTTGACTAATATTTAAATTGGTCTGAAACACTTATGTGACAAAAACGCAAAAAAAAAAAAAAAAAGGAAATGAGGAAGAGGGCAAACACTTTTTTCCACACTGCTGTATTATATTTTTATTTAGAGTGGAGCAACCACCACATAGTTTACCTCTAACCCTTTTTGCTACTGCTTCTCCTCTGTTGTTGCTCATAGTGAGTTTTCCTGTCCTGCATGCCTGATTCTTTTGCCAATTTACTCCAAATAACTTTGGCTCAGTATGAACCACAATCCCAGCTGGACATCATGTTTCTGGCCTTTCTCACCAGTTTGTGAGTATACACCAGAGGGTTCATGGTGTGACCTTTCCTCAACTAAAATGAATAGTTTTAAAGATTTTACTGCTACTATTGTTAATTTGTCTGACGTCTTAGACCTCTGTATAGTATTCCTAATAATAAAAACAAAAATATACATACATCTAAAACACTTATATTATAAAGACTAAAGCTTTAGAAGATTTTATGTAGAAATAGAAAAATAAACTACAATGCATTGCATTTTGCCAGCAAATATTATGATTTAGAAATGTACACCAAAAACTTGTAAATCAAATGTAACAAATATGCAATGAGCTATTTTTAATAGCACAGTGTACTACGTCTTCTATATATCTAAGAACACAAGACATCTTAGGTCAATATTGTAATTACCATTAAAAAAATATATGTGGGAGGAGGGAACTAACGTCTAACACCTCTGCTATTTTTTATACGCTATATTGAATTATCTTCAAATTTTATTTTTTTACTTAATATTTTTATGTTTTAAGGCTTAAGGTAATTTATTTTTAGTCTTACAGTGCACATGATTTATTAAATTAAAAATTTTAAATAAAAAAAACAATTGTATTACTTAATTTGTTCTAAATTAAATGTTCATATTTATTTCTTAAATATTTTTTTATCATTTAGATTTCAAAAAGGAAATCTAAATGATACGTTTTCTCATTTGCTTTACATTCATGTGCAATTAACTTATAAAAATAACAAATGAATCCTCAATAATGTAACTTTTCATAGTCAGTTCTCTTCTGAATCAACACTTGACCCGGATTTAGGTTGTTTTTTTTGAGAGAACCACTAAAAGATACTTTTACTTTTAAGTCGCAAAAGAAATTATTTAACATTACAGATACAGAAAACCTGCAGTCTTAAAAGGAAAATCTCTTTGTGAAACATAAACGCAAAACTCCTTTTATCCTGGCTTAAACCTCAACTCCCAGATTCACTTTAAAGATTTTCTGCCTGCTGTTTCTCCTCCCGAAATGGCAGACACCTTGACGTTTCACTGCAACTGTTTGAGACAGTCAATGCAGTGTCTGCCTATTGTTGTGTATGTCACACTGTGCTATGTTCTCTGTGCGGACCGATTATGTGGTATTACCAGAGAATTTAAAAAAAATGCTATCAACCTCTTCTTTCCCACTGTCTTCTTAAATGTGCTGACTAGATAAAAAACTGTGTTACAAATTCAAATTGTCCTTGCAGTTCCTTTAAACCTCCTCTTTTGTCACACCCTGCTCGGTCTTCTTGAGCTCTTTGTTCTTAACTCTTTCTCTTCTCTGGGTGCATGCCAGTCCAATAGGAGTAGAGTGTGATTTTCCACATGTCACAGGGGAGGACTGACATTCACTGAAAATCCAAGCCCATGGGGGAGATGGCTGTGTGTGAGTAAGAGTGTGTATGTGTGTTTGGTGCCCTATGGGAAGCAAGAAAGTTTCGGGCTCATAATTGACAGCTGCTGCTGTGAGAAAGGGAGAAAAGGAAGGAGGCAGAGAGGGAATAAGAGCGAAAAAATTCAGGGAGGATGAAAAAAGGCAAGCTAGAAGAAACCTTTTGATGGGAAGCCCATGTAAGAGACTTTGTGATAGCAAGTGTTTTAAATGCTTAAGAGTGTATATCTGTATATGTTCTGTTTAATAAAATGTGTAATTTGTAAACAAATTAATAAATGAAACAGAAAAGGTGAAAAATATATTAAACAGGTTCAAAACACAGTAGTAGTTTTTTTTTTTTCTTTTCTGTAAAGTTTGATGGCTATGGATGACATCTATTAAAAACAATTACATTCATGTCAGAAAACAACAAAAATGTGTTTGCTGAATTTTACCTAATCAGTTTTTATATTAAACTTGGTGACAGACGTAGTTCGAATAAAGTTTCAAAAAATAAAATAAAAATAAAAACAAGCAAAACATTTGATGTTCTTTTTAGAATTTCCTGGAGACAGGTTCTTAAATACAGTATTTTGAACAAATTGTGGGGTTATCATTCTGCTTAAAGACAATAAAATTCTTATTGATTGAGAAATTTTATTGTACTTCTAACATTAGGTCCAAAATTTAACCTTCTCTTAATATGCATTTGTTCTTGTATAATGTAACCAATGAAGTGGAGGATTTTTATTTACATACAGAAGTGGTCTTTATGTTTTAAAAGGGTGAGTCACAAAATCCTAAAGCATAACGCATTAAAAGTAAGCAAATAAATAAATACATAAAATGATTTAAATTTTTGATGATTTGTTATGTTCATTATATAATTGTCAATAACAATAACAAAATAACTTTCATTCTACCTCCCTAATTTGTGACGGGTATAAAAAGAAGACATATTTTAGGATGCAAACAACTGGGTAATGCTGTGTGATAGATGTGAAAGTGACCTTTGCAGACAGGTAAGGGGTTGCTCCACTGTCCGTTGAGTCGACACTGAGCGCGGGCATTCCCACTGAGGATGTAACCTTTATTGCAGGTGAAGTTGACAACGTCATTGAGGTTGAACTCGCTGCCATTGGTTCTCCCATTGGCTGGGTTTCCAGGGTGACCACAAGTGATGGCTTTACAAGTCAAAGGAAACAAGAGAAAATCAATAAAAAAGATGATTAAGTGAACCACTGTTATCCTCCACTTCACATCTTTCATATATTTAGCAAGCAAAAAATGAGGCATTTATCTAATTTAGCTCTTTGTTTTTCCTAACAAAGTTGCAAGTCATCAACATCTTACAGTAATAAAAGAATGTGTTTACTTACGGACACAGACAGGTGTTGTTCCGGACCACCGATGGTCTTGCTGGCAGATTCTGACGGATGTGCCGATTAGTCTGTATCCCAACATGCACTGGTACACCACAGTGTCACGGTAGCTTGAGCCATCTCCGCTAATGTGACCATTGACTATAGGATCTGGAGAGTCGCAGTGACCAGCTGGAAGAGACACATGTTGAAATACTACAGTCAAAAAAAAACAAAAAAACAACTTACTTTCGCTTAATAAATCTCAAGTTTGCTTGGTGCACACAAAGCTAAAACTTTAAAACACTTAAAATATTTGAGGATAACTTTTAGGCCTGAAAATCATTAGTGCATTTTCAAGTCAGCGTTTCAACAGCTTAGCTCAAGAATGTGGCAATTACAGAAGCACAAAAGGTCTCTGAAAATCACAAACATGAGAACTTTCTGTGTTTTCAAAGTGACCTTGAAATACTAAACCTCTATTTTGAGTTAATTAACTTGAGGAATGAGAAATATTTCAAGAATAAATTGGCAGTATTAAATATACCTTTCTGTGATGCCTTTCTAAAAAGATGGATCACGAACAAACTACTTTTAATTTTTTTTAAAAATGGTTGTCTTAAATAAAGACTACTTAAAAATATGTTTTACATTGCATTTTACAGTAAAGATGTGTTTCTTACAATTAACCAATGTCACAAACACAGACATATAAAACGAAACAGTCAATATATGTGCTTTCTTCTGCGCCTTAACCCTATATTTAAATATAATGTCATATTAATGCTGAATGTTTCTTTTCAGAATTTTGAAACTTTTGTAGGGTAATTTAAAAACACCAAGTCTACAGCTAACACAATTTAATTTCTGCTAAGAACCTCACCAAAGCCCTTTGCAGTAACTATGTATAAAATCCACCCAATCAAAAATGTATTGTTTATCGTTTGTACTGTTAGAATACGTCTCATCTAAAAAATTAAGTAAAGGTTGTAGTAGATGCTAAAGGCATAGACAAAGAAAACCTCTCTAT
Source organism: Alfaro cultratus (assembly GCA_903066825.1). Taxonomy (NCBI): domain Eukaryota; kingdom Metazoa; phylum Chordata; class Actinopteri; order Cyprinodontiformes; family Poeciliidae; genus Alfaro; species Alfaro cultratus. Next base: position 25,624 of record CAEFZX010032210.1, read on the forward strand.
AGATCACAGACCTATGATGAAAATGGTCCAAGTTAACATTTAATGAGAATGATACTTCGGACATTTTTCTGACTGCTCACTACATTTTAATCCCAATATGTCTTCTCTTTTCTGATAATCATTCACAGCACACACCCAATAGAATATTGATTTTATTGATCAGGCTTTCATGTAAATGTGATCAAGTAAAAACCAGAAAACAATACATACTCAACAATATTTAATGGATCTTACCTAAACATTTAGTTTCTGCACCACTCCACAGCCCATCAGCGCCACATTCTCTCACATGTGATCCAACTAGTGTGTATCCATGGTTACACATAAAGATGGCGGTTGCTCCAAATGTAGTCAGTGTCCCCAGTTTCGTACCAAAGGGTGGTGTAGGAAGCTCCCCACAGGAGATGACTGAAACAAAAAGAGATATTTTATAGAAAGAATTTAAGTAAATACCTAAAACAGTAATAATAATTTAACTAGAAATCTGGAAATGGAGAGTCAGGAGTTTTGGGAATCTGATCAGGATGGGAACAACCTACTGGAAAGAATCCAGGGGGAAGACCCAGAAATCACTAAAGGGACTACATATCCCTTTTGGCCTGGGAACACCTTGAGATACCCCAAAACGAGCTGGAGGATCTGTGGTCAATGGTCATAATATCTGGCCATCAAAGTTGTGACATAAATCTGAGAAGACCATTGAAAACTCCAAATGTGCATATTTTTGCTTTGTTAAAGAAACTCAACCCTGTTTGCAGTTGGAGTACAACAGACCACGAGAGAAGAGACACTGGATACTGAACAGAACTGAAAGCAGTGCGGACAGACGGAAAGAATCAGATTCAACTTTAGTTGTAAGATCAAACAATGATCAGGTTTGTTTATATTCTTTTGTTCTTTTTTGTCAAAAAAACTGGAAATGCTTTTCTGATTCTTAGCTCAAATGCTAAGAATCAGAATTATGTTGCCATAATTTATTCAACATAGTTGCTTATCTGGAGTAAATTAATAACAGATTTAGGAAGAATATAGTCTTCAAACTTATTGTCATCTTTAAGGAATTCTCCTAAATCTGCCTAAGCTGCTTTAGTAGCCAACTTAGACAAAAAGATTACTTAAATTTGACCTAAATAAATCTCTGTTTTAATCTTAAAAAAATTTAACCCCCTTACTATTTTTCTTCTCAGTGTACACATCTCATTTTATCATCAGCAATTTATGTATTATGCAACACTAAGAAATTCTGCATTGGAAAGTTTTCGCAGTCACAATGTTCTCACTAAGCTTTTCTTTATGAACTAAGCAGCAAAGACACATTGCAGAATAGTACTCGTATTTGAAAAAAAAAACGTATTTGATGGTTGCCAACATGCAAATCACATTTAGGAAACACAGTCTATATTCAGCATGAAACGGTTATCACAGCCCCAAGGTAAAAGGCAATGCTTAATATCCTAAGGCATTTGGAAACACGTATACCCCTGATATCTCAGAAGGCTGAAGTAGAGAAGAAAGTAGAAAAACACATGTACAGGCTATCAAGTTGATATAGAATGCATCTATCTTTTGGGATAAGCTTTTATTTTCAAAAACACAATTCCTGCATTGTGGCTCCATCACACCAAAACATAAAGCTCGCATTTTGACAAAATAACATAAGGTACCCCTATTAGAAGAATACCTTTCTCTGATTTTTCCAGCTGTCTGCTTGTTCCAGGGTGGGTTTGCTGTTTTGATAACTAATTCATGACAGGTGGTGGAAGTGACTGCAATGCAGTTTTATTCATGTGTTATTCTTTCAGTGTGCTGCTTGTCGCCTGCTCATGTTGTTGCATCATTGTTTGAGTGTCTCTATGTATAAGGCCTCTTTTTCATCTCTTCTTTCATACAGCTGCTCTTTTCAACCATAAAACTTGTTAACAGAGGTCTCATAGACAGCTTTTTATGTGTGGAGTACAGAGTACAAACAAGGCTTAAAGATGTAAAACCATTTCTTAGAGCCATATAGCCAAGTAAATTTGTGTAATACTGTACATCTCACATTCAAAGATCAGATTTGGGTCTCTCCTCTGTTTTTGCAAGCAGATTACTAAAATTTGAATTAATTACTTAAACTTTCGGAGATTATGTTGTACTATACTGGGGCTGGGTGGCCACCAGCTAACCAATATGATAATACATTTACAGGAATTGTTTTGTTGCCAAATTTTGCGAGTGTGTACTTATTGGTCACACAGAAAAGGACAACATATATTCTTCTACCAGAAGCTTGGCTATGCAGGAAAAGAGGGTGAGGTTCAGAAAAATTAGGATGGATTTATCATAAAAACAGTTAAACACTTACAGACATAGGATTAATAAACAAAACTATCAAAGATCTTCAGTTTCAGGGGAAAGAACAAAATATGGCTGAGGCACCAGGACATAGCCATGCAGATATTAGGAAAACACGTTGCGTTATATTAATATTTATTATTACTACTACTATTAGCAACCTATCTTTTTGTATCTAAGCCAAAGGAACAAGACCAGGCTTTAGCTGCAGCCACGATCTGATTGTACATTGGTAACAGAGTTTGAGTGACATCACAGTGTCCTCAGAATTACCTGACTGATGCAAGACTTTAATACAATTAAAACTTAAAGAAAAGTCCACACTGACGATGTGTGGAACAATGAGGCTTTTGGTTGTTGATATTCACTTCTAAGTTTTATACAATCAATTCACTCTTTGCTAATAAAACATATTCTCTCCATAAAGTTGTCCTGAGGAAACTAAGTCTTGGCACACACCTGTGCACATCAGGGTAGCAACGCTCCTCAGAACAGGAGTAGAAGTGACATCAGCTACCTGACTGCAGCCTGAATTTCAGCTTTTTGGAAATACAGTTTGCTATGAGAAGTTTGCAAATTCCCAGCAATCTGTCACAGTAGACAACATTTTTTTTTGTCTTATTTCTTCTTACTAGTCATAACTAATTAAGTTTTGTTTTGTAAGCACTTACTCAAATTAAAGGCTTTGCTGTCACCATTTTTTTCTTAGATGGCTATAGGATTATGCAATGGTGTGTAATCATGGCTTCTCTGCTGGGATTCCTAACTCTTTTGCAAATTTCAGCAGTGTGCAATCTGTAAACCTGTTTGTTTTTATTAAAACAAAAACTTGAAACCCATTTAAATTTAAAATGTGTACAAAAATACATCTTTCTTTACTTTAAAGTACTTCATGCAACTGTCTATGTCCTATGTCACAATCAAAAATAAAATCTGAAAAACATGTGGCGTAGTTTGTATACCTTCTCATGAATAAGTGAGTCATATGGCTGAAAACTTACTCTTGCACGTAGCTGGGTCATCCGATCCTTCCCAGGTCCCATTGGCGAGGCAGCGGAGCGTTCGATGCCCGACACCCAAATAAAAGCCAGTTGAGCACTCCAACATCACAGTGGAACCAAACTCACCCAGCCTACCAATGAGCAGGCGATAGGTCATGTGCTCTGTCAGGACGCCTTCAATGCTGGGACAGTGCACAGCTGTAACGGGGGGAGGTAAAAAGAAGAGAAATGTTTCGTAGGTGAAAACAGAGATTGAAATTATAGCATTATTTTATAGACAGGTGAATTCTGGTTAGGATCACTTACGCAGGCAACGGGGAACTGAACCTGTGTTACTCCAGCTGCCATCCTCCAAACATACAGCTGACACAGGAGCACCAGGGTCAAGATGGTAACCATAATTACATTGATAAGTGACCTGGCTACCAACATTATAGTGGTATGCATGGAAGCTGCCGTTGCTGGGAGTCTGAGGTATTCCACATGAAACCGCTGCAAAAAGGAAAAATAGAACAGAAATAAAGTTGATAAAGCCTTTACCGCCATTGCACTGAAATAGTTCAATGGGATTGGGAATACAACTCAATGGTACAAGGTAGAACATTAAAAGACATAAATAACTAAAATTCATACCAAATAAAACATATTTACTCAACATAAACTGACAAGATAAATGGAATACAAATAAAATCTTTAAAAATGAAAGGTCTTAGAAAAGAATTATGCCACTTTTATTCAAAAACATCTTTTGGCTGCCTACCTTGACAAACGGGTGCAGGTGTGTCCCACTGGTAAAGCCCACTAGAATCAAGCCTGCAGGTGGCGTTGGTTAAGCCTACTAGGCGGTAACCATGGTTACAATAGAACTGAAGTCTGCTACCTGGATGGAGTTTCGTTCGGTTGACTACACCACCATTTAATGGGGGCTCATTAATGCTGCAATAAGAAGCTTGAAACAGAGAACGAGAAAGACAGATGGGAAAAATTATATAAATTCACAGGAAACTAAAACGATTACCAGCCTGATGATGAAAATAATTATCAAGGGCACCTGTTAATTTTAAGAGGGATGTTGAGGAAAAAAAACAAAAAAAACCCACCATAAATTATCTCTGCCTGTGCAAGCATTGCAGCGACTTGAGTCAACTTACAAGAACTTAAAAACCTGTGACAGACCGTATAATAGAGCAATTATTTTTGAGTAATAGAATGGGTTTGTTCTCAGAACAAAGAAAATGCAAAGTTGATTGAGTACAGAACAGTTGGATGAATTATGATAGCCTACTTTTGTCTCCTGTTTACCTAATGGGGTCACCGTTTCTCTCAGATATATTTCTTGAAATGAGCTGCCCAGTACAGCGAAATAACACTCCACAATTTCTACAAACTTGTCATCCCAACTGTGTGTCAAACATATGTCTAACTCTCTTTACCTGCTTTTTTTTTTTTTTTTTAAACATTATTGCATTATTTCACCCAGTTAGTGGTATAGGGCTTAAAATATCATACATCTTGGTTCTACCATCTATGTGTCCATTTCACACATACTACCTAAAAAAAACTTTTGGTAGTCAGGTATATTTTCCCATGGAAAAAAGAAAAATGTTGACAATACTTGTAAGAATAATAACTAGTTTTATGGACTTAAAAAGAACAATTTATTGATGTTAAATAGTCTTTAAAATGTCCAAATTTCACTTTCTCTAATGTGGCTAGTAAAAAAAAGAAACAAAAAGAAAATACTAATCTTTGACAACAATATGAAATCATTCAGTACTATGAAAACAGTATTTATTCTCTGGGATATCTGTTTAGTTTTTTAGTTTGTTTTTGACCCAAAAATATTTCCCACCAAACTACTTTTAATGTTACAGGAAATGCAATATGTTTTCAAATAGGGATTCTGTTTAATAAAGTAAGAAGGTTGCTAAGTCTCCCTAATTCAATTAACTTTGATCACTGTTTGTAGAATTCAGGAACTTACTGAAATAGAAACTGTCTAACCATAAGACGAAGGCTAAAAGCCACTTGCAATCACAAATGACAAAAAGAACACAAAAGACCATTTTAAGTCATTTTTCTCTTGCTCTCTAAATAAGTTAAGTATTTATATACTGCCAGATTTATTCATAGGTTGCCCAAAAGGTTCTATGAATGAACTGGAGTCTGTAAAACAAAAACAAGATAGAAAAAAACTAAGCAAATAAAAAAAAAATAACTCTAATAAAGATATATGAAACATAAACACTGATCACTCCACTGCTGTGCTTCAGGAGGATCACTGGATACAGACATGGACATTCAAGAACATTAACAATAACATTTAGCAGTGGAAGCAAAGTCCAAAGGATGTAAGGATGTAAATATTATGAAAATAAAGCAGCTATTATTAAACGTCATTATGATCAGTTCAACCTATCAAGCAGGAAGCCAAAAGGGATTAGCATGTATTTGCATTATATAGTTAGATTTGTTTACCTCAGCACACCAGGGTATTAATAATGTATATGAAGTGGAATATCTCAACCATAAATCCTTGTTCTCTGTGTCACTGTTATCCGTCCATTACAGCACTGTGGGGAACAGTACTCAAGACTGCTGACCAATTTAAACTATAGATTAAAAATCCATCAACTTTATTTCCTCCATTATTTTTAAGTTCTGTGTAACTGTAAATTACATTTTATAATTAAGACTATCAGCAACCTTAAAAAAATGTGTACAAATTTAAGATGCCACTCAGTCTAACACGCATTAATAAATCAAAGCTATTAACTCTCTTTCATATGTAAGCAGCCTAATGCATTCAAAAGAATGCTTTCTAAATGATCATTGCTCACTCTACCATTAACACATTATTCTCATGAGAAGAAAGGCATTAGGAGATCATTATTAATGCTAGTCTGAGAAATTAGCAATCTTTTGAACTATGTGGAGTGCATAAATGTTCCTAGATTCTGAGAAAGCGGAGATAGGGCAGACCGGGTAGTTGTCAATCATCCAGATGGGATATGAACTGTCACCTTGAAAACTGAGACTCCTATTGTGACATATGGTAATGCAAAGTAACACTTCGTTTTAATCAAGTCATTAAATCAATAATGCAAAACTAACAATGAAAGAAACTAACAAGATAGTGTTTTTTCTTCTTTTTAAAAAAAAAAAAAAAAAAAGCTGTACAAAAGCTCCAACTGAACAAAGCAGAACAAAGAAATATAAAATCTTTCACATCTGATTATCTGCTGATGTCTGAAAGAAAATATAAAGATGCTGGCTCTACCTGAGTATCGTATCTTGAATCCCCTCTTGTTAGTTGCATGGTCAGTAGACCATCGAAGATAGAGCTGGTTTGTTTTAGAAGTGAAGTTCAGCTGAGAGGAATGGTTACCACTCAGAGCAACAAGCAAAGGGCTTTGTCCTGATGATCCTAGTAAGAAGTACACATATACAGGGGTTTAGAACAAAATTCCTTGTTATCTTGATGGATATCCACAATATATAAAAATTGCAACTTTTTGTATTGTGTCTGCCACTGTACAGCATTGCCATTGAGAGATTGTATTTAGACTTGGTCTTTAAATCCTTTTGGCATTGATTTTCAACATTGTAGTCTTCCTGTAGTTTTAGCAATTGCAGTGGAAGAAGTGAACAAAGCTGTTCAATCCGTGTTGGCCACACTTCCTAATACAAAGATAACATTAACAGTCACCTCGTTCAGAACCTCTTCAAAGTGGAGGATTGGTTGTTTACACCTCAGGTAAGCTTCGGTAAGCCTTATAGTCAAACTGGAACATCACTAGCAACTGGGTACAATTTAAAACTTCACGACTCAACCAAGTAATAGCCGAGGGTCCAGACCCTCTGTACAAAGCGAAGCATAGAACCGGGGCCTGGTTTATATCAGGCTAATGTAGCCACAAAGACAATCAGTACATTCAAAACAAAAAGAGGAGGCTACTGCACAGTAAAACAATTGTACTACTGTGAAGTTCAATAATCTCAACATAATTAGTTGTACGTATTTGCTTGTAAATAGGGATGGTGTATGGGCACAGAGTCCAGTTATAGTTTATGCTTGTAATCTGACAATGTCTTTAACCTCATAAAAAAACTAAATGGCAGACAATTTATGCTTTGTGCACGTGTAGATAGAAATGTATCTACCGTATTTTCCAGACTATAGAGAACAACTCACTATAAGCCGCACTCACAAAGTTTAAAAAAAAAAAAAAAAAAACTGGAAACGTACACATATATAAGCCACACCGGGCTATAAGCCGCTAGTATCTTCGCCGCTCTCGGTTTTCCACAAGGACGCAGCAGAGGGAGCGTCTTGAATACATCTGTTATTAAGGACGCAGCCCTGCATCTCCAATGCTGAACCATGGATTCGTTCACGCCGAGCTTACGTGCAGCAGCTATCGATTTATACTGCCAGATCGATAGCCTACAACTTCCAATTTTGACTTCCAATGATTCACTTCCTGCTAAAGAGCTAAAGGTGGTCGAAGAAAAATCCACAGAAAAGCAGCACCGGGCGATAAGCTGCATGGTTCAAAATATGGGAAAAAAGTAGCAGCTTATAGTCCTAAATATACAATAGGTATATTGTACCTATTAGTCACCATTGAAACTTTACACGTCATAGTTTCTCCATTCTGTAAAAAGAGCAGATCAAATGCTTCGATAAAAAAACTCAAAATGAATGTAACATTAATGTCCATAATTGTACGTAAACTTCTGTACAGAATCATATTAATGTCTGTGTGTATGAGAGCTATTTAAGTGTGTATGAGTGTGTATGAGAGCTATTTAAGAATACATACAAAAGAAATGTATTCTTTTGTATGCAAAAGAATACATTTCTTTTGCATGTGCAAAATCCAGGGTACATGCATTTCATGCTTGTAAATCAAAATGTGCATTTGTGAACAAATTTTGCTACCTTGTAGAGCAAAATGTCTGAGAATTTTATCTTTGCCCATTCATAGATAAGAATTTTTGTGTTTGTAAAAATACAGTGCATATTGTATTGCACTGTATACAGTGCAATACAATGCACTGTATACAGTGCATTGTATACAGTGTATTTATGTGTATTATGTGTATGTGTATTTATGTGTATTTATTTCATTAAACTTGTGAAATAAATACACAAGTTTCACATTTTTTGTCATGGTCTCTTTACAGATACAAGTACTTGTACAGCTCTGCGCTAAAGGTCACAGACGTGCATGACGAAGAACATTATGTGGGAATCAGGACATCAGACAGGCACTTAAATCTTTATGAAGTCTAAACCATTTAGAAAACCTACAAATGGGTCTACAGAATGGGCAATAACCCAATGCATGTCGCCAAATTAGACACAGGGTAGCTTAAGAACAGCAAAATCAGTGCTTGGAAGTAGGAATCTCTGTCCTGTAGAAAATGTGATGGCTTGGCTGAAAAAAATCTGCTAGCATAGAAACCTGCAAATATGACTATTGTGAGAAGCTGGTGGAAGCATAGCCAACACATTTGAGCCAGCTCATACAGCAAAATGTCATGCTATCAGTTTTTAAAAAAATATATACTGTATATAGATATAAAACTTCTCCACTGGGAAAATTTTGTTAATAAACAATCCTAAAAGTGACTTTGATCATTCAGACTGGCCCAAAATCAGAAAGTTTATGTGTGATTTAATACAAGTTTGTTAGGAAAAGAGGTTTATGTCCATTCAGTGTATGTATGTTTCAACTGTGCTATATGGGAATATCACCAAGCTGCTAAGAACTGTTTGTTCATATATTCATGTATTAGGTGTCGTGTTTAGCTTGTGTTTACTCATCAACATCTGAGGGCACTTTATTTATTTTAGCAATAGTAGATCACTTAAAAAAAGCTCAAGTTAGATCAGAACACTATGAAAAGAAATGAAGAGCTGTGTATCTAATCATATGTTACCATTCATGAATAAAAATGAATTAAAGCTTACTGCCAATAGGTATTTGTATGTATATTAATGTTGTCATGTGCAACAAATAGTGATGAGAGATTTGCATACCATCAAAAATCTCCAGTTCATCAAATTGCTTCTCACTGTGGAACATCTCTACATAGATATTTATGGTGTAACCTGGGAAACAAGACAAATGTATTAGACTGCATGAAAAAGATGTGTATAGCAATTTAAAATTATTTGTGCACTGTTTATACAAACAAAGCGAATTCACATATTACACACTTTATATTCATCCCTCGACAAAAAGAACATTTTTACCAACAATAGGCGCATGTAAGCCTTATCTGGGATTTGAGTCATTTTTATGTTATTTTTACACAGACCACTAAGGACCTTATTCATATCTGTGCCTTGGCAGTGGAGCTGGGGTTTGTCAGGGATGCCCCTTGTGATGTCTGAAAGACGTGACAGTTTATCAATTATTGTACTTGAGCTGTAGAAAACGTCCTCATTTTTTATGGGTGGGAATGAAAGCAAAAATGTTATCAACTGCAGCACTTCTATAGGGCAGGACAAGAGAAATAACAGATGACACTGGCAATTCACTTTTAGCTGCTGTTCACCTACAAGCTAGCATTAAAAAGATAGGGAAAAAAAGGTAGAGATGTTACAGTAGCACAATCCCAGAATACACTAACTATGCAATCATATTCAGAAAACAGAATGCCATCAAATCCGTTACCTGGAATCATACGAAGGAGCCAGGAGCAAGTCTGGCTGTTGGGATAGTTGCCAGGAAACCCAGGACTTAGTATGACTCCTGATGATGAAAACCTCTCCTCGTTTGCTGGGCACTGAGCTGGAGAGAGAAAATAAAATGAAAGAAAAAAAAACAAAAAAAACAAGTCGGGTAAGAAACCACTAAGGAAGAAGTGGGGTTGCAAATTATTGGCAATAATGTGAGCTGTGGAATGCCAAAAAAGGCAGAAAAATTACAAGAAAGGAGACAATCAAACACACAAAAAAATAACTATCATACACGTACAAATAATTCTGTTTTGTTATTAAGTGGGTCCTGGTTGGCAGTATGGTACTCAAAGGTCAAGGAGATTTGCTTTTAAAAGTGGAGCACAACAGCATTTGGTATAATGCTTCAGTTTATGTATGAAAAAACTAAGAATTTTTTTTGGTATATATCATATGTAATGGACATGGAAATTGAAAAAAAAATGAGAGAAAGAGAGAAAAAACATAGAGAGGTAAGGCAAAAAGTATAAAGGGAAAGGAGATAACAAAGGGATGGAAGGATAAAAAGATTACAAGAAAACATCTTGAGTCTACTTCTACACTTGCAGAAAGAGAGAAAAATAAAGAGAACTGAGAAGAAAACATATGCATATACAACAAGATATACTTGAGCTGAGACAGTATATCTGTCAACATCTGAATCTAAACACCTAAAACATGTTTTTAAAAGTACTTAGTTAGGTTCAGAAACACCCTTGTCCCCAGTGGGGTTGGGACAAGGGTGCTGGTGCCTAACTCCAGCTAACGTTCCGGGTGAGAGGTGGGGTCACCCTGGACAGGTCACCAGTCTGTCGCAGGGCAGGATTAAAATAATATATTTGAATTCTAGCAAATAATCTAAAAACCACTGACTCTATATGTTACTATTTCTTGTCAATAGCCTTAAGCAACTACAAGAGCAGTGAAAGGACATAAGAACAAACTTGACTCAAACTCTGCAACTTTATCTTTTAGAGGAGAGCTTCTTTTTTGCTTTTCCATGTCTTCTCATAAGAGAGTTGTTTTTATCCCCTTTGTTTTACAATAGAAAACTTCTCTATTACTTCAACAGAGGGATCTGTACCTTTTCAACATGCAGCTCAATGCTCATTTCAGTCACTTAGAAATTACAGTATTTATCTCCGCTCTCACTCAACTACGCTTCCCAGACTTGGTTGGATAACAAATTTATCTTCTAAAGCTTTGATATAAGTTTAAAATCTAACATGTTCAACATTTTTCACATTTAACTACTTAAGTTAACCTGTTCAGTTAACATAAGTAGGCAAATAAATAAACAAACAAACAAATAAATAAATAACAAACTAGCATGAAGTAGCTTATATTTATCTCATAGGGACTTCAGATAGTAATTACAACAATTAATTTTTATAGGCACAAAAATAAGCACACAGAGATGATTCCATTATAAAATAATACAGATTCCAATCAAAATTTGATCTTAATATGTTACTTTATTAATAAAATTGCACAGAAACTCTTCCAGAAACCTCAACTTTTTCTACCTTACTATTATCAAGTGGCAAATACGCTTCATTTCCAGCATATTAAAGCAGAGTTTTATATATACTGTGACTTACCTTGACATTTTGGGGGTGGATCTTCAAAAAGCAAGTGGGAATTAAGCTTACACATAAGCTCTGCTTTTCCAATCAGTGTGTATCCAGGTAAGCAGCGATACTTCACAATATCACCTAAAAATTTAATAAAAGACTCTTTAGGTCACCAAAATGCATTACATAATTGTTTCAACAACTTTTATTTTTTATATATATTTAAGTACCTTGAACCTTGGTGCTTATTGCTGATTGTCAGATATTTCTTATTAGTGAAACAAAAAACAAAATAAAAATATTTGAAATAAACCATTCTGTCCGATTAAGATCTTGAAAAGAAAAGTGAAAAAATACCCAGAATAAAAACAGAAGAATAATTTATTTATTCCGTGCTGGAAAGGAAGGATTCGAGACTATAATTTGTACACACAGATCAACATTTCCACAAATACTAAGACAAAGTTTTAAAAGGGCTTTTGTGGAGGCCTTGAAACATATTTAGATTTTATTTTGTTCAATGACAAACGTGTCATTTGCTTGAAATGAATATATTATATTTAATCTCTAAAATTTTTGCATCTCTTTAAGGTATGTTTAAAATTTCAAATTGATCAATTCTTCTTTCTAATTTGCCTTCTGATTGCTGGTGCTTTTTAACTTCAAGAGTTCAGTTTGACAGGTTTGAATTCTCAAAAGCCTTCCAGTAAATTCAATTCTGTATATATTTCAAACCTTTTTGACAAGACTCAGACCAAACTTTGTTTGAACTAAACAAACACGAACACTCACTTTAGCCCTGAGCTTACTTAAAGATTTATACCTTTATAACATCAAAGAAAAAAAACCTTTTGCCTGCTTAGTGCTGTTTGACGTGCATAAACCATTATTTCATCTAAAGTTTTGCACAACTTTGTTGAGAAAAATATGTTTCCAGGTCCAGAACATGTCGCCAACATTGCAACTACTGACATAATGCTTTCCTATACTGTTCCTCCTCCAGGCTGTGTGTGGGATTTTCCCTTCAGCCCAAAGTGGGGTTTCGAAAAGAACTGTTTGTGTAACTGGAGGCCCACGACAAACTGGCAACATGCAATTCTCAATCATGTAAAAATGTGAGATCCTGGTTAAAGGACACAAATGCAAACTGACTTTGATGCCTCAAGAGATACTGAAAGTGGAAGAAAGATTATATATCAAGCTTTTCAACATTTCCTACTTAAACATTTATACATTTTAGTATAAATGTTACTTTTAAATTTTAGATTTTAGTTTAAAAGAAAGATTTAAAACTTTTAGAATAAGAGAAAAAATCCAAAGTTTTGTTGGAGCTAAGTGATTCATTTCCATAGTATGGGAAAAGTTTGTGGAGAAGAAAAGTGCATTCTTCTATAAGTCTTGTATAAATGAGTTTGAGAAATTTTATGGAGAAATGCCATAAAAACAGCTAACTGTTAAAACCTCATCCTATTTCATCTACTATATTTAAAAACCTCACTAGTTTCTATTAGTTGTGGACATAGTTACCAAAAGCCATTCTGAAGAAGCCCTATATTCAGCTGAAATTGAATTCCTACTTTGATTGAATTTGATTTCATCCAGCAACACGGACAATATCGAATTTCTCTCTCTCCCTCTTTCTCTCTCACTTAAAATACATATAACTATATATTCTTTCTTGTACTTTAAGTAAAAACCATCTTAGCACTACTGTATGAGAAGGTAGAACTTACAATTTACCATGTCTCCTCTACCAGGGGTAGCGGAGAGCTTCTGTGAACCAATATTTTATTATTCAAATAATCTGCTGATTATTTCGATGATTAATCGAGTAATGAAAATAAAATGGTAACAGCAGTTTTAATATTGGAGATCAATACAGGTCCTAATTTTCATATCTGTGCATCCCTAACAATTACTTTTCTGTAGTTTAGAAAATTGTTCCGTAATAGCTAATTTTTTAAGTCAACCTATACAAAAATTACACAAATCTGAAGTTATACTTAATGTAATAATAAAAATAACATCAGGTTCACAAAGACACTTCTAAACAATGTGTGTATTCCAGTTTTAGTTCATCTTCAGTCAATTTAATAGATCAACTCCACTCACAGAAAATCTAGAATTTATTTAACAGACTTCAATCTACGTACAACTAAAGACATTGTATTAAACAAATCCTTTTAGAGACTGCCTGAGCTTTTCAAAGCAATATCATGTCTTAAATTTCTGTGATGTTTGTGTGAGAGTGTTGTCTGATGAAAACAGGGAAAACCCTGGAAAAAAACCCTCTTCAGTCTTTTAGTTTTTAAAATGTGACCATAGGGGTGTTGACCTGACCTCAGCTGTCTCAATAGTCGATTGCTGGGCTGTCAAATGTCTTTTTTTAATGCTTAGAGCTTTAAGACGTAGCCTCCTGAAGTAAATGTCTAGCAGGTTGGGAGGTTGTGTTTAGGTGGCATGTTAGGCTAAACTCGCTGTAGGGTGCCAGGTCATGGAAAGAGCAATTCAGATACAGAAAGCCAGCAGCTCAGCAGGCAGATTTGTCTTTTAATCAGAAGGTTGCTAGGGTGAAGTTAAACTTCCTAAGGTTATGTGCAGATGTGTTGTTAGATCGAGTAAATCCAAAACTGTTCACAATGGGCTTTTCACTTTGTATTAAATCAAAGTAATTGATTATTGATCAAAATTTTAAACCCATTTTGGTTTCTCACAACAAAAAAACATTTCATTGGTCATTGGAAATGCAAGTACATTTTATGTAAGCAAAGAGAACAGCATACAATTAAACAGAGCTGACAAACCCTAATTGGCAAATGATGTCATTATCTAAACAATGTTTTGAGCTGTATTTTTTTAAAATGAAGAAGCTAGTAATAGTTCATGTTAGTATTGTAAGTTAGAACAGAATATTTAATTGACAAACTATGAACATGAATAAATTCAGCCTGGTTCAAGGTAAACTGGCAGACCACTGATAGGAATCATGTTCTTTAGCAGAAAAAACATTATTAATGACTTTTAGTCTCTTAGCATGAATTAAATGTATTTTCATCACCTGAGCAACCATTCATTCTTGTATCAGCAAGGCTTAGATGCAGGTTATAAAATGCTACGTAGTCCTTTCAAACAGATTCTTACATACAGTTTAACCACCTTAATGTTTATTGAGAACTAATTTAGCCAAACTTAACTTGTAGATTACACTGAATTGTATCCTTGAACTATTTGGTGCAACACTCGGTCTCCTTCATGGTGATGACTCTGATTAAAGCTCTCTAAATAATTAGGTTAGAAAAATAGCGGTATGGTGTGGATTACAAAATGCTGGAATAGATTTGACTTTATGCCTCTGTGTGCCTGTTGATGGTTAACAGCATTTCCTCCTCTTATGGTAAAAATTAAGAAAAATCTAAGACAAAGGTGAGTTTCACTTTTCTAAATATGACAGTCTAAATGAGGACTATCCCCTGGTACTCATTTTAATGCCTCTGAATCTTCTCAAACTGAGAAGCCACAAAACCAGAGGGACACTTTCTATTAAAATAGCAAATGTGGAATAGTAAAAAAAAAAAAAAAAAGTAATTTTCTGTAGATTATGCTTGGTACTTATCAAGTATCGTGATTATTTTTTATGATAAGTCTTATCGTAAAAAATAAGACTTATTATTTTTAACAAGTGAGTCATTTTCACAAGTTGTTAAAATGAGTCAGAACTCATTTTCTGAGTTGTGACTCAGAATATGAGTCACAACAAGTCCGATTGTGTACAATATTTGGTTGTTATCTCATTGTGTACCAGATCAAATAAAGCCGATAAAAGTAATTTAATCTGAAAAGTGACCAGCACAATTTAATTTACAATTCACTGTATGTACATATTTTTTATCTTTTACATTATCAGGTCAAGTAAGAGCAATGTAAGCTTTTCTAGTAAATCCCGAATACAAAAGAAACATCTTTAAAGAACTACTACCTATGTGAAAGTCCTCGTTTTCAAAGATCATCTCTGCATTCTCCACAATAGGAGGAGGTGGGCATTTCTTCAGACGATAAGCTGGGAAAAAAGGTAGAAAAAAATCTTATGTGGCAGATTACAGAACAGCAAAATATGCAACATTACTGTGCATTTGTTTTTTTAATAAAGTGTGGAAACCTTTGTGCAATACCTGTAAAATATTACTATTTTTATTCATGTGTTTTAATTTTCCTAATGCTGTTGTCATAGACACCACAAATATCCCAAAGAAGCACTGTTCTTATAGATAGTTGATCTCATCCAATATTTAGTTTTAGATTAGGTTTATCACAGCATACAGTCACAAAATTACTATTTAAGGGATATACATAAAATAATTTATCAATATATCAATAATAACATAACCTAGTTTACTGCTCATGTAGGCAGAATAAAGTGTTTAAATAAATATTTAAATAATTAAAATAATCTGCTCAACATAACTTCATCTTTGTAAGCTGATAAAGTAGCAGCAGAATATCATCTTAATTGAAAACAGAGATCAAGAAAGTTAATAACCTTTCTCAAAACTTGGAGCACAAAATTTGACTGAATCTGTGCCTCTAACATAACATGATTTAAAATGGTGATTTTTAAACAGTAACAACAGCAGATAAATTCTACAGGGACCATAATGAAAAACCAGCAAATCTGGCTTTATCAAGTTCAGTGCTTTGACAGTTAAGTACAGTTCGGCAGACAGTTTGGCAGATACTGAAAATAAAACTTAATATAAAGTTTACAAATAAAACTTAATATAAAAATGAAGGAAAACTGACTTACCATGGAAGTTAAGGATAAAGAATCCTCCAGTAGAGAAGTCAGAATGAAATCGAACCAGGACCTTTGAGCTGGAACTGTAGGCTGACTCTAAAGCTGTGTTACCACTGAAGACTCCCAGCTGGGGACTAGATGTATCAGGCCCATCCCTTAAAAACGAGGATAAAAAACTGATTACACTCAAACTGGGAGAGAACAAATCTGAAACATTAAAAGGAATTAAATGTATTGTAAAGGTCCATAGGTAATTAGGATTTGAAATTGAAGGCAATGAAGAAATGACAAGAGGATTTAAAAATAAGGATGACCAAATGGTTGAACGGCCTAAAACTACTACCGCTGTTACTGTAGCTGCTGCTTAAAAATGCCAACCCAGAAGACGAGGATATACTGCAAAGAGCTCTTGTTTCTAACTCAAGCTGTTTATGGTAAGCATCGGGATAAAAATATTTTCTCAAATATATTAGAAGGGTGTGAGCATGCTTCATTGTCACTTTAAGCATCCATTAATTATCTTCCAAATTATTTTGATTTTGCATTAGCTCCTGCTAATGGTTTTAGTTCCAGCTAATAGTAAACAGTTTAGTTGTTTCAGTGGACGTCTCCTGTGAAACGGTACCTGAAAACTTATCTTTTAAAGACATTGAATTTTCTCGGTATCGTTATTAAAGTCCTAGGTTTCTTAAGTTATCTCAGTGTCATTCTATTTATATTATGTATCCAACGTTATCTGTAAGAGCCCCTCTCCAGATTACTTGATAGTGAAACATATTTAAAAACTTTGCTTCTGACATGAATTGCTCCTGACAAGTTTAAAATTCAAAGAACAAAACAAAATACAATTTATGTTAGTGTTTGCCTGGAGATTAAGGGTAAACAAGAGGGATCAGTGGGAACTTCTTGTTATATGCTTCATTGTTTGACAGATTTAATTAGAGCATTAGAGATAAACCAGTCAGCGTTAGTAAAACAAAACTTTGAAAAAACCCACACGGTTGTTAACAAAGAAGGAAGGAAGAATCTTTCAGCACATTCTGTATTTTTTCATCAATTTTTTAAACCGATTTCAAACAAATTTATTGAACAAAGCACACAGATTAAAGCCTTTACTTCACTCATTAAATATTGAATGTTGCTGAAAGGTTACATTGCCTATGGTTTCTAAATGACCAGTTTTAGGCTTTAATGAACATGCCACTGGATTAAACAAGGGTTTTAAAATTTTAATTCATGAGAAGGGCCTGGGATCTCTTGCCTCCTCAATAATTCAGTCTTCTGAAGGTGTTGGAGCTCATTTAACATGATAAAATTCTGCTATTTAGTTGCTTTAAAGGAAAGTAAAGTCAACATTTTGTGGTTGAATTTTTTTTACCTACATAGGTAAACAAACTGAATTTATTTATATTAATCAAAGAAAAAAAGATAGTGGAATCTTAAAGCTTAAAGAATCTATCATTAAGATTTATATAATTTTGCAAAAAAGATTCTTAATCTACACTACAATGATAAAAGGAAGATGTGACATTACAATTTTATAGAGATTTTGAGAATGTCATTGTTTTGTCTGCCTGTTTTATTATAATCAAATAATGTAATTGTTGTTTGCCTGAAGAATGCTTTGGCTAATACACCATGGATAAAAAAGCATTTGTATATGTCCATATGCATATTATCCATATACAGTACATATGGACAAACCTTGACCTTTGACTGTTGTTTTTTTCTTAGTAATCTTGGATCTGCTGCCTACTGTGCTGTTTCACTGATATTAGGCAAAAGTCCAGATGCAACTGGTTAAAGACCACAGGGACAGTTAGCAGCTCCTCACATCTGGATGCATATGCTGTCACATAACACCCTAGAGAAAACAAGGCAGACACACATCTGTGTTGTGTTAACATGATGTAATAAAGCACAGCCAAATTAAATCCACTATGCAGAAAGAATAATGAAAGTTTAAGCTTGGCGGTTTTGCTAAATTTGTTGAAAGAATTTGTTTAGTTAAAATTATAACAAAAATCTTTGAAGGCATAAGTAGATTTCACTTTATGTAACCCACTCAGCCAGTTTATTTCAGAAAATAATCATTTAAACTTAAGTTTTTAAAATTCTAACATACCTTTTTTGGACCATCCCTAATATATTTTAAGATTAAACAATTAAAGATTTAAAATTAAAATGCTCATACATTCCATACTTTCCTGCCAGACTTTAAGTGTACCTGTAATCAGAAAACTTTCCAAAAATTATCAAATCATGGTACAACAGCATTCCAAATCTTAAGATCTGAGTTAGATGTGTTCTTACTTCTCTGCTTTTATCATGCATTTAATGAAACCAATCCCCAATACAGAAGCAACGTTTATTAGAAAATATTCTGTCTGTGCACATAATCTAAATCGAAATTGGATATAAGTCTTCTGAGTGCCAACCTTCCACATGAAAAGTACATTTATGTTTGTCAAGATCAATTACTCATATTGAAAATAAAAGTAGTAGATAACTGATTGTAATATTAGGTATCTTTGCCAGTTGGTTCTGTTTACATAAAAATAATTGCAAATGCAGTGGGCCTTTGCGCCAGGACCTCTAAATCTGTCTAAAACCTCGGAAGGTAGATGGTGATGGTATTCCACTGGGCCTGCGAAAAGCTCTCCTCTCTCAAGTGTCAGCCCCCAGTAGTTTCCAAATATATTCATGAAATACAGCAGGACTGAGCCATCATGTGTGTACTCATCCCACATTACCGAGCTCTTTTGGTGGCGTCCATATATGGATGCAATTTCATAATTTAGTTCCAAATGAAATGTACCAAAAAACACATCAATCATAAAAATCAATTTGCAGCAGCAAAATAACTCAGTGCAGAGCCTCTCCATGGCTAAATGCAAGGTTCTATGAGCTGGCCAGATTGAAAAACCAGAAGCCACAAAGTGTGAATTCATTGCTTCCCCCTTCGCCTGCAGCTACTTACTCCCCAGAGCGCATTGCTTGAACCTGAAAATAAAAGCCAAGTACCAAGTCACCCATCTAAAAGCAAACTTGCAACACCTGTTCAATACTAATTTCCTTTCTGATAAATCTGTTGCTCATCTTGATTTTTGACAGGATGCATGATGCACAGCCTAGCCGCTCTGCAATCTTGTCAGATCCAGTTGAGTCCTGTTCGATTTGTGAATCCAGATCTGCCACTCCATTCATTGCATTTCCCAAACCCCACTGACTCTCATCATTGCTTTCAGAGTTCCTAAATCCTCTCTGGGCCTACATCTGGGCATAGTGCTGACTTAGATTGAATTGGTCAGTGTTCCCATTGTAAATGCATTACTCTCACAGTCCTTGTATTGCACTCTTACCTCCACACTGAATCCCATCTTTACAGCAGTAGAGGTTATAGACTGATTGCAGAGTGTACATGTGTCTATGTATTAGGTTTAAGGCCATATAACCTCTGCTATAAACATGGATTATACCAATTTAAACAGCATATCATTTTACAATAAATTGTTTGAGACTTTAAAACAATTCTGGTGCATGCCTTTGTAAAGCCAAGACAGTCTCTCAATAATGTATGACGGAAGATAATAAAGAAAACCAGTATTAGACATCCTGTGGGGTTAGAGAACATTAAGTGCATCCCACGAGTTTAAGAAAATTTGGATTCTATCAGGCGGCATGTCCATTAAAGCTGAACAGAGAATGGGTGAATACATCCTAAACAGATCTGTCAGTGATGGAAAAACTGTATGATGAATCCAATACATCCACCCTTTTCCATCTATGGTGTGAGTGAATGCTATGAATGAGTGTGAATTTCCCAAGACTTACCAGACAGCAATATAATCTGTGACTGGCTCTGTCTGCAGCAAAGTAAAGTTGATGTAAACCCCGTGGCCATGGGGAACGCTGATGAGCCAGCTGCAGTCTTGGGAGTTCGGGTATTCGTTGGGGTACTGAGGTGAATAGATGGTCCCATTCTCAGCTGTCACATTATATCCGCAAGGAGCTGTAAGAAGCAGAATTATAAGACTGTCAGTTTGAAAAGGTGAAAAAGAACAAAGAGACAGGAGTTACTGTTAAACTGCAGAAGGTGAGGTATATGACTAATCTTGAAATCATTCTTTGTGATTGAGGCACAAGCAACCATTTCCGCCGTAGTGGCTCCAGAACAAAACAGGGAAAATTCACAGGTTAATTTATGAAATTAAACCATCAAAGTTAAACTCTATTTAGCTCCAAACAAATTAGAAATAAAAATATATATATATTTACACCCTTCTTAATCAATGAAAGAATGTTAATTGGAATGTTTCCACTAGTACTTTGATGACTTATCTTTAGCAATTAGGTCAAAATCATTCATGTTGCAAGGCCTTCTACACTTCAGCATCATCTTTAGCTCCCTTTACAGACCCTATAGCAGATTTTAGACAGGGTTGTGACTGAGCCACTCCAAAATTTTATCATTATTTCCAGTCTGAAGAAACTTATTTGTAAAATAAAAATATTTTAAACCTAAATCTGCCAGAGGTATAAATAGGTTTGTACCATTATCCTCCACGTTGTTCAAGTAGGATTCATTGAGACCCTCACAAGTAAGACATTCAAAGCTTGACACCAATCTGGCTTCACAATAGGATAGTCCTGGTTCAGTTGAAATACTCATGGGGTATTTCCAAGACACTGCCCTGGAAGTATGGCAAACCACTTTAACATATTATCATAAAAGCCTTTAGGGCTTAATTGGGATGAAATTGGATTCCTGAAGCAGCAGAAAGGTACAAGGTGACCAGATACACAGCAGCTTCAGTGGCTGAGAAAGCCAGAACTTAGGTATGGAAAAAATTAATGTTCAGGAAAACCTTTTAGCAATTTAAAAACAGAAAGCAGTCTAGAATATGTGAATGCTTTAATATGCTGACTCAAACTGAGAATACTGTCAATTAGTGGAGGAAAACTTTGAGGATCCCCTCAATTTGTTACACATGCCCTCCATGGAAGAGGCTGTGCATGAAAGTGCGGGATAAAGTTATTTCATCAGAATAGCCCAAGTCCTTGAGGAAGAAACATGTAATGAAATTTGTCTGAGTAAAAGTATTTGAGATGGTTGTAATGTTTAGTTTAGATAGGAAGAATCTCATTCTATCTGAAATGTACATTTCTACCATAAGAAAATATTTTATCAATATTTGGTTTGAAAATATTCTGTCTTTATTAAATGTTAAAACATCTTGCCACAGGCAAGGCTGTGAGCTATTTTAAGATCTACGTTTCAGGTAGACCATGGCTTGCTTGTTTGATCTGGACCAGAGTCTGGATGAGATTCTAGACTTGTGAACAAAGACGACTACCTAAAAAATAAACCAAGCCCTGTACAAAACAGACCACACAGATCTGAAGCGAAAAGAACCTATGGAATTACGTTGTTATAACAACTTTGGCACAAAAGACATGTTCATGTTGAAATATTGCAAAGAACATATTGAATGAGTTATAGTTTCCTCAAAGGTGAATGGGGTGGACAGCTGAAATTTAATTCTCACTTAGATTGAGTTTGATTTAATCCAGTTTTTCTTACCCTCACAACGGGGAAAGGGGTGATTCCATTTCCGATTTGTCCCATGGAGGCAAGTTAGCACCTTGTGTCCAATCAAAGCATAACCAGAGTAGCACTGAAAGGTTATTGATTGTCCAGCACTGTAGTCACTTTTGATAATGTCACCATTTGGGAAAGGAGAAGGATCCTGGCAGTTCTGAAGCTGATAAGCTAAAGATTAAAAAAAAAGAACATAGAAAGAAAAGTTACCAGAGAAATAGTAGCAATTGACTTCACATTATTCTTGGTTTTGGTCATCAGAAATTCGAAAGTATAAAATTAATTTTAGAAAAGCAGTAAGCAGAAGTTTGGATATACTGTATGTAGGCCAGATGAAATGCTTGTAGAAGAAATAGAACTTACAGTTTGGATATTACAACCAACATTTTGGCTTCAACTAACTCCAGGAACAACTTTCATAATTTTTGTGTTGAAAAGTGTACTTATCAGCAGTGCAATGTCAGAGTGCCAATGCCCATAACTAGAATTAGAGCTCCCTTAAGCTTTTATATGCAACACTTGGGTTCAAATGGTAGAGTATGGGTACATTTTCCCAGTATGTTTACAGTCACATTTTTGGCTTGAGCACTTATCCAGCTCCGGTTGCACAGGTGTGCACACAGATATGCAGCTTCACAACCTCTTAAGCTTTAAACACCTGAGATTGCATGTGATGTAGAATGGCACTGGAATGAAGGTACACTCTGCTTGGGTTGAAATCACGAGGTTCTGTGTGAGCTGTAGCCTCCTGCCAAAGAATATTGCTGTCAGGTGTCATTGGGTGTTACTCATTGTGCAGAAGGATTTTGGCATCCCTCAAACATAAAAGTAGGAGGAGGGTGACAGGTGTTACAGTATTAGGGGACTTTCTGTTGCAGAGAAGAAGAAAGAAATTAAGATGTGTACATAAATGTGCATTAGCTTATGTGTAAGTAAGCCTTGTTCTACTTATCCTGGCATACAGGTCCATAATGCATCTCTCGTGTCTTTGAAGTGAAACACTCAGGGCTACAAGTAAAGCCTGCTGGACATGATGCCAGTCTCTCACAAGGGCTTACTGGCAATCCATCTTTTTTAATGATGAACGAAAAGCCACAAGGTTTTTAAAGTCTTTAGCATGACTCATCCAGGGATCAAAGCTCGAAACCTCATAGCAATATGTGTTTTTTCATCCCATAAATCATTTCTTTGAGTTGCCAGGCTTTGTAATTTGGCTGCCAGGTTAGGAGTTCTTAATTTATTCTAAGCCTTTAAGAAGACCATTTTTTTCCTTAATCATTTGGACAACTACTGTCTCCCACTACCTCCCACCAAATGAGAACAACAATAATAGCAGACATATTTTGAATTCAGTCTTGTTCTATCATTGATGAAACCTTCAGTCAATTTTTGTGGTCGTTTCTCAAAGCATACCTTAAAAATGACTGCAACTTACCTTGGTAGATCAGTCTGAACCCTGGCCTGTTCTCTGAGTGGTCACTGTAGAAGTGAATGATTGTCAGGTGAGTAGTGCTCATCAATGATGGTGGAATCTGTGAGCCTGTGAATTGACCAATGAGAGCAGAGCTGTGTTGTGGTCCAGCACGGACTTCAAGAAAGTCATGATTGTCCTCCGAGGAGAAGTTATGGAACTGAATATGGGCTCCTAGTAAACAAGCACAAAAAGTGCATGATCAAAACCAGCAAAAGAGAGAAAAAAACACTAACAAACAACACAGTATGTGATAACATCAAACAAATCAATACTAATATTTATGCATGAAGTCATATGCCAGGTGACTTATGCTGAAGAGGTCTAAAGAAAATACAGCTGTCTCCAATATCTTAAAGATTAATACATATGCTGTATTAAGCCCCTTAACTGTCAAAACACTTACATATTGTCAATGGGTCCATTAGGAAATGAGAACATTTGAAATTTTCTCATTTCAAATTAAATGAGAACATTTCAAATGAGAACATTTGCCATTTGAAATGGCAAATGAAATGTTAATATTTATAACAAAGTAGCCTTTATAATAATTTGGGTAAACATGTGCCAAGGTGTCTGCAGTAGTCTGTATGTATGTTTACAAAGTGGTCAGTCACCAACTCACATATGAAAAATCTGTGGCAGAATTTGCACTAAAAAAGCATGTCTATGTTTCCTATATAAGCCAACAAATATACCTAAAATGACATGTTCTTTTGAGAAATGCTTCTTCATCCAATAAAGCCTAACTCACCATATCCAGCTGGCAGGGTGATTTGCCAGGTGCAGTCCAGGTTGCCAGGGTAGTTGCCAGGAAAACCTGGACTAAGGATGACACCACTCATCTCAGATAGGACCCCACCGCAGCGTGCTGGCAATGAGTGAACATAAAACATTGTTTATAAATGTGAAATATACTCTAGGGATTGTTGCTTTTATCCTTAACAAATGTGCACATGAATGAGCTGCAAAAGGTTTCTAAAGTACTAAAATGTGTGCTGTAAAACTAGAATTAACAAAAAAGTAGGAGCTGTTAAATAACATTGTTAAATAAAAGCTGATATGTGAACAAGTTTAGCAGGAATTGTCTAAAAAGAGCTTCTGAATATATTGAATAATTCAATCCTAAACTCAAACATGACCTTAGTAAAGGTCAGAAACACTAACTTTCCAAAGCGCAAATTCTGTTGGTGCTTGCACCATCTTACACCATTATTCCACTGTTGGCTGAACTCACATCAGTGTAGAAACTTCTTGGTTTCAAAAACTTAATTGTAAACTTAAAAAATATACTAATGGAATAAAAATATATATAAAAAAATATTTCATCCTTATCTCAGAAAGATAAATAAAGATTTTTTTAAGTAGATCTATAGAGGGCATTCATTCATCATATAGTTGTTTTTCTTTCTATTGTATGGATGTACAAAGGTTTTAGATGTACCTCTCAGTTCTAGCACATTGCCGTGTAATATTCTGTAAAGTTTGTGCCTGCAGGACATCATTTCCTTCCCAATACAGAAATAATTCATAAAACAATGTAGCCCACAATAAACGTGTTTGTGTTTGTCTGGGCAATACCTATGCAAAGAGGTGGTGGGTAGTTCCACCGACGCACAGTCCCCGGCATGCAAGAAATGTGTGAATGACCCTGAAAAAGATAATCCAGTGTCTTAGATTCATCAAATAAAAATACTGTGAAAGTTTCAGGGTTCAGACTGATCTACCAGGGTAAGGGTACAAACCTGAGTCAGGTTTGTACCTTTTTAGCTCTGACAATTTTTTTTCTAAGTAACTGAGATCATGGCTTTATGTTATTAAGCTATTTTACAACTCATTTTATGGTGTTCCTAGAATGACTATCCAGACAGAAGACTCATACTATATGTGTCAAGCATTATTTTTCCTGGCTGATGTTCTGAGATGATCCTTTCATATGTGAGTGTATTGTTCTTTCCTTATAATGCCCAGTCCTTCCTGCCACACCCTTACCTCAGTTTTTGGACTACTGGCTTCTTCTTTGCTGAATTATATTTAAATTAAAGTTGGTAGAGTGCCTGTTTAACTGTGGATAAAGCTACCTTGTAAGCTTCAGTTAGAATTTTCACACTGTTTTTTGCTGCTGTTCTGGGTTTTTACATAAACAGCATATAAAAAGACATCCATCTCTATAAGCACTGTCTGTCTTTCGTACTTCCTGAATAGCATCATGGCTGGACATTATATTATGCAGGTGTTTCGGGTGTTGCCTTAAATATATTAACATATGGATCTCCCCAGTCAAATCAGATGTTGCAAATTAACCTCTTTAAAATAAATTTCTTTCTCATCATAAAACTGCGTATATATCCAGTTTTACATTTTTAGACATGAAATTATTAAAAAGAAAAAACTTTTTATACAGGATTTTTTATTTTTTACATGTTTATGTATTTGTTTCAAAGAAGGGCATTTTACATTGAACCAGCATTTTTTAATGTGATTGTTCATTGTTGGTGACCACTTTTCACACATTACTCATGATTACAGTGTGGAGAACAATGTACTTTTATCAAAGATGTGTAATTTCAAAAATATAATAATTGATGCAAATCATAAACATCACAGGGTTAGTGTGTATGTTGTGTGATTATTACCTGTAGTGTGTAACCAGGTTCACAAATGAAAGCTACCACCTCATTCACCATGTATCGGTCTCCTGTTTTTATGCCATTTGCTGGGATCATTGGTTCAGGACAAGTGGTCAGCCCAACCGCTACAACAAAGGAGAAAAACAAACAAAAAACAAAACAGTTTTTTCTTTTATTCCCCCCAAAATATATTTTAATGTAAGTTGTTTTTGTTTTCCTGAACATTGCTAAGCCCCTGGGTTAAAAACCATTGACCTGAAAAAGTAAATGTGATATGATCATTAATTCTTAAATTGTATGCAGAAAAATCCCACTTCCACAAAAATGAAGAACTTCCCATTCTAAATGTTTTTAAACCTACATTTTAGTATCAAAAAAAGCTATTGGTTATGTGTAAAAACAGAAGGAAAATCTTGTCTATTTCGTTTTTCTCCATTCATAGGAATTTGACCTTTTCTCAAGACTTTATTTGTAGCACACTTCCTACTAGTTTACATATGTATATAGCATTTATTTATTATACCACACAGGTTTATTCCATCTTTAAAAAAATAAATAAACTTATGAGAAGAATGAGAAAGCTGTATTTATTATTTTTTGAACAAATTCCCCAGCATAAATTGACAACATTTTAGATTTGATAAGTATTTTAACAAAGTTTTAGAAGATAATAAGCTGGCAGTGGATTTGTATTCCCAGCACAAGATAGGTTAAACACATCTCTAATAAGTTTGACTGCAGCAGACCCTTAGACCAGTAGAAGTGTATCTGCACATTTGTGTGTGAGTGCATTTATTTGTGCATGTGGAAACATCCGCAGGAGACTGCCCTAGAGCTGTTACCATGGCAGCACATGGGTGGAAAATAGGAAGGAAGGAGGAAAGGAAAGAAGGAAGGAATCAAGAGAGGAAAGGAGGGAAAGACGAAGAACTGTTTGTGAGTGATGCTTGTGTCACTGGTCATGTTGGTTCATTATCTACATTCCTACCATCTAAAGGCTGTGATCCAACTGTGCCCATACACACAAATAATCAGGCGTGCACATCCAGGTGGCCCGTAGCACCCCTGAATGAAATTTGTGAGTCTGCGTGGATGAGTGATTTTTACATGAGTCTGCTTGCTAAGGGGGAATGAGGGAGACTTAAATTTTTAAAGGGACTATAAGTGGGAAAGCTGTGTGAGGCTTAACATACACACACGCAAACAAACACAGTCAGTGTATTATTAGGCAGAGCATCAGTGGGCTGTCATGACAACTGATCAATGAAACCATTCCATTTGGCTGACCATCTTTCTCTCTCTTCTGCCAACAAACATTAAGTCCTGACTATGTGAGGGTGGTCATGCCCAGTAAACTACTGACAGCATCACAAAACATCCCACCAGGACTACTCGACTCCTGTTGGACATTGCCAGCAGTTAAGGCTAACTGACTGGATTTACTACACTTCCATTTTAGCTTATGAGAGGACAGACAAGCAAGAGAGACATTTCCCGTCATCCTTAGAAGATCAGCGTAAAATGTGATGAACATCACTGCCAGAATCATTCACATGTCTCGTAATAGAACATCTACAATGATCTGCGTCGCAGAAATAACACAATGTAGAGAACTAACTGTCATCTCAAAACAACTAAAAGTTGACTAATCTCTGAAATGTGTTTTATAAGAAAAACAAGTTCAATTTGGTGATGAAGAAATCTGTATAGAATCTCTTCAACATATCTAGACTTACATTTTGCAGTTGTTGAAGTCATAATTTTCGGAAAAAGAAACACCTGCTACCTTCGAGAAACAATTGATGACTGTATTGTAGTTACACTGTATGTAGCTGCTGCAATGTAAGAGTTGTAGCTACTTCTATCTTTCTCTTGCCTTAGTTTAGTTTTCAACTACACACAACCATAGTCAGAAATTATATTTATAATATATGGGTGTGAACAGATTAGCCCAAAATTACTGATATCCATGGGAAATTTAGATTTTAAATTTTAATTTTCCCAACAGCTGCACATGCCTCGTTTATACAGGCGGGAACACTATGTTGTCACAAAATATCAAAACAATTTCCAAGTGATTTCAAAATGATTTATTCTCAAATATGAGCAACATCTTTTTTACATTTCTACAACATAAACTGTACTTAAGTGTTTATATTGTTGCATAATCTGTTTATCTAGGTATTGGCCATCACAAATTAATAATCATGTTGATGTAGCTAAAGCTCCACAGTAAAGATTCAATTGTCTCTTTGAACAACAAGTTATGCAGTCACAAGAGGGTGGCACTGTGGTTTAAAGTAGTTTACTGTGAGAAATTTTGAAAGAAATATGTGAACCAATGATTTCACTCACCCTGGAAAGTTTATATATGAAAGCAAGAGCTGCCTTTTATCTGTTAAGAGATAACAAGAAGAATTCCTTTGTTTTGAATCCTTTCATCAGGCAGACAAACTCTTCTGAGTCATTAAGTTCTTAACAGCGAGGAGGTTATTCGCTTTCTAGCATTTTTATTTAGAGAAGAAAAGCAAATTCTTCCCACTTCTGTTGATAAAATAACTTTAAAAATGACTATATCAAGTTATTTCTACAGACATGCAGACCTTCTTGACTGTTCAAAAATAAAACTTTTATAAGTTACCATCCATTTTGGGTCCAATTAATCTACTTTTAGAGTATGCAACTCTTCTTTAGAACTTTAAGAGTTTGCAAAGAATCAAAGACCCAGGAATCTTAACCAGTAAATGCCTACATTTATTTACTTTGACTTTCTCCTATTAACATTAGGAGAAAGTCAATTTAATTTTCCTATTAACATTTTCCATGTTAATAGGAAAATCACCCAATATTTACATTGAAAAAGTGTGGTGTGCATTTATACAACCCTCTGAATCAATACTTTTTTGAAACACGCTATGATGCAATTAGAGCTAAAAGTGTTTTCGGGTGGGTTTCTAGTAGCTTTGGTCATCAAGGCACTGAATGTTTTCTTCTTCGAAAACAGCTAAACCTCAGTCAGGGTATGTAGTTTGGTATGTTGTTTAATAACACCTAATTTTTCTTACTTTAAAACTTCAAGACCTAGCCAGTGTGTTCCTTGATCTTCATGATGCCATTTGTTAACTAATTATTTCTAACAAACCTCTGAGGGCCACGTAGAATGTGCACATAGAATAAATTGAACACAGATAAACTCTTTTTAACATTTAGTTTTGAGAGTGATTGCTTGCAATTTTATGTAAGGACATTAGAGTAAAAGGAGATGAATAAAATTGCACATCACACTAGTTAATATTTTATTTATATCTTTTAACATTTACCTACCGCTTCACACTTTTTGACATCTATCACATTAGTTTTTGTTAAGTGCTTTGAAGTTTGTACTTGTAGCATTACAACATGTAAAAGTTTCCATGGATATCAGTTGTAGAGATGATGGGCAGTACATTTAGGACTAGAATAAATTAGCATGTCCCTTGACTCATGCTGCTACAGCGGATGAATGTAACATGCTTTTATTACAATCTGTACTCCCCAATATGTAACTATCACAAGTTCTGTCATTAGCATTTTCTTTGTTTTATGGAAGATGAGTTGGTCTACCTTTCCTCTCATCTAAAACGTGCAACTAATTTAAGGCAGATGAACAACATTCCTGAGTCTGGTTCTTTTGCCGGTTTCTACTAAAATTAATTGCCTTTCTGTTGTTGGTATTGACCAACGTTGGAGACAGTATTAACTGTGTTATCAACAACAAGTCAGTTACTCTGGCTGGTTAAAATCATCCCTATTCTCGATAAAAACTATTTCAAACCAATCAACACAAAGAGCTGCCGTCACTCAAGGACTACAACTTCTTTACTTGTTAAAAAGATAGAATATATAATATAATAAAACTGGTGTCTGGTTTATCATAGTTAGGTCAATTCTATTTTTAAGCTTCCTTAAAGCCCTTGAACTCTAATTGTGCGTCTGGTAATAAAAGCTAAGCTAGAAAGCTCAGAATAATGCCATTCAAAACTACAGTGAAGCAAAAATATAGGAAAAATAAAAACACAGTCTTCCAGGTTTTCATTCCTAGTAATGGCATGTCAACTCACACAGAGATGCCAAAAACACTGATGCGAATGTGTGCACCCACCTATAAATCTGAACACCATGAAATGCTCATTCATACACACTAAAACTCTCACATATTCTCATAGAAGGGGACATGTTCATTGATCTAGAAGTGATTCTAAGCTAAAACAAGTACAAAGGACTGAAAAGCACAGCTATGCCCTGACAGGTGTGTAAATGCATGATGGTAATGCCCGTGTCCATACCTGTTTGGTCTGCGAAGTTGTGTACCTATGTGCCTTCTTATTCACTGGATTTATGTGCATGCCTGACACAGGCAAAGGAAGTCTGTGTTTGCGTCTGAGCCTACATTAATTTGTTTGTGTCCCTCCAGGTGAGCATTGTGTGTGTGTGTGCTAGAACCCGGTGCTCAGCATGTGTGTGTGCTCTCGGGCAATACCAGTTCAGGTCACTGACTCTCGTTATTTGATGTTGAAGTTTTGGCAGCAGTATTGTGTGTTTGTGTGCATTTCTAGTTAGAGAGAACACAATTTTATAGTTCCTTTGAAGTTTTATATCATCAAGCATTTCCTTTTTGAAGCCAATCAATCTCCATTAACTTACTCTTATATTCCAGGTGAAAGCCTGCTGCTACCACACTGATGTCACTCTGAAAGTGCAGGAGTAGCTGATTGGATGTTGAGTTCAGTAGAGCAGGAGCTGTTGTTCCTACACAACACATACACAGACACACAAAAAACATTATAATATTGTACAAGCTAGGTCTGTCAGTATTATTTAGAATGCTAGTATTGCTTTGAAGTCAAACTTACAATAATCAAAGGTTGTCTCAAAAATCATCTTAAAATCCAATTAGGGATTCTTTGTCATATATTAGAAATTTTTTTCATAGATATGCATAGGCTGTTTACGTTGTATCAAAATCCAGTCTAAATGGCAGTTAAGGGTCACAAGCTTAAATACATTTCAAATACATTTTGTTGCTGCAGTATGAGCATCCCTCAGGTAAGGAGAGACCTATTCTTTTTGTATTTCAAGGATGAGAACTCAAAGAGGGACGACCAAAAAACGCCAAAGATTATTAGAATTATTATTTTTATTCCTATTATATTTTAGTTTTTTCATTTGCTTAAATTTTGCAATACTTGTACGCCTTTCTTTTATTGTGTCTTATAATTGTATGCTTTTATGTGATGCTTCATATCTCTCTTTGAGGTGTTTCTGTATTTCTTTCCTTTTGTTTTTCTGGTAAATAACTTAAATTACCCCATTTGTGAAGGTGCTATACAAACAAACTTCCTGACTTTTCTTAAAATAGACAGTTAACAGTCACCTCAGATTTAAAACATTACCCTTTCAAAATAATTGCACAGTGTTTCTCATTCGACCATGTAAATTGGCCTTTCTAAATGTGTGACTCACGAGGCTGTAAGCATAAAGAAACTCAACACATATTTAAACATCAAGGGAAATCTTATCTATAAATTAATGTGTGCTATTTTTGATGTGCTCTTTTTTATAACATGTGCATATATTAAGAAAAAATAAGAAAATTACAAATATTTTCAAAAGTGTAATCTGATGATGAAAGAATAACACTCTATTCACATTCTGATCACCCTCAAGTGACAAATGCAGAAAATATTTATCATTATTATTTCAGATGAAGCAGCTTTGATCATTCAGTATCCCAAGATAAGGAAATCTTCATCGGTGTAGACAAAATGCTGCATAGCACAGCAGGAGAGAGTATAATATCAACGGCTCATCACTGTGATATTTTCATCCATGGTGTCTCATAGTGTAAGACAAATGTTACAAAAAAGACAAATCTGGCTGTTATACAAAAGATTTTAGCTGCAAAACTAAAGCCCCACCCAATATTTTCAGGATAAAACTGTTTTACTACAAATAATAAGGTACAAGTTCGGTTTATTTCCAATACTTAATCATTTTTCTATTTCTTTTAATAGTGTGATAATATGACATTATACTATCGTAGTATAATGTGGTAAAAGTCAATGAAACTCATGCACAGTCTACAGTCTGTGCTTAAATCTGAAACACAAAAATAAGACCTGCAAAAGCTGCACATAATTTCTCTATCTATGGCCAAAAAGCATTCTTAAGAGAAGCAGTTTTATCTGCCTGACTAAAGGTGCTCAGTGGCCAGCATTAGATCAACATGGTTGTAGTAGCCAGCTCCCAGGTGTATCCTTTACAAAAGGGTACAGTTATATATTAAATTTGTGAGGGCGTGCGTGTGCGCATCTGCGTGTGTGTGTGTTGCCCTATATGTGGCATGTCTTATGTGAGGTATAGCTGTGAGACAGATATGTGCTTGGGGCAGGGCACAAGGGAAACTCTACAGGGAAACTGTAAAAGGTTATACTTTATTAGTGACTCTCTTCTTAGTGTCACTCTTTCTCTATCCTTTTTCTCCCTTTATAATAATTATTGTTCACTATTTGAGGTTAGAACTATACCAAACATTTATATTTTTACAATGCTAAGCAATTATTGTGTGTCTCTTTGGTTAAAGAATAATCATGTGCCATATAGCCTATTTTGTTTTGTATGTCATCTGCAGTTTTATGTATCTGACCTATGTGCTTGACCAGTCAAGCTGTCATACCTGAAAAGGATCCCAGCTTTGGAGCTGTCATGTCCCCTCCATCATAGATCTCCAGAGAGTCCCAGTTGTGCTCTGTCGCAAACGTCATAACTTGGATCTAACAAGTAAATGACAATAATCATTGAACAAAACAGCTTGCAAGTTTACAACAATCCTGTACAACTGGTGCATTAAAGAGCGACAGTCTAACTGCATTTATATGTGTGTACCTGTATTCCTGCTCCTTCACTGACATGGATCCTCCACAGACAGTTTAGAGCATTAGGGTAAGGCTCGGGATAGCCAGGAGACAATATTGTACCTCGACGTTCAGTCAAATTGCCACTGCAGGGAACTAAAATGGAGGCATAAAATATACATTTTTGGCATAATTTATACACTAAGTAGCTTTTAATTAGGACAGGATGATGGAATATAGCCTAAAATAAAACAAAAAAACAGAATGATGTTTTGAACGGAGCAAGAATACATAAAATTATTTACGTGTTTGCAAAATGCCAGCTCACAACAATGAAAGGTTTCTCATCAGCATAGATAAAGTTTGCTAAAACTGAAAACTAAAAAGTGAAAATGAAAACAGTTACTTTTATTGTCTATTGCAATATGATTAACCAAGGAAAACTACCTAATATGTTAAGATATGTTTATATTTCTCTTTATGTAAAGTCACTTCTCAGACCTCATTGGTGTCCAACCTGTTCTCTCCTTAGCAGTGCTACAATGTCATTTTTCTTCTGGAAATGCTGTCAAAAATATTCTTTTGTTTCAGTAGTTTGTTGGTCAAAATTCTGTGATTCCTACAACCTGATGGTCTTTTGTGTAATTTCTGACTTATTTAATCAAAATCCAGTGGCAAGCTTTATTTTGGAGGTGTGTAGATTTGCTAGTTACAGTCTTAATATTATGCAGGTCTGATCTCCTCACCTATACATGTAGGTGTCGATGCGTTCCATTGTGCGAGGGCACCTGGTACAGCCTGGCATCGAATTGCGCTGGATCCTTTCAAAAGATACCCAGGACTGCACTCGAAACGGACAACAGAGCCTGCTGAGAACTCTGAGCCAATTCGTCTGCCATACCGAGGCTCTGGCACTGAGCTGCACTGACTGTCACTTGTGCGAGGCACAGCTACAATGAAGAAATAAGTTCAATTGTATTGAAAGAGAATAATTAAAGCAACAATTAAATTCATTAGTAAGAAGGTTTTCAGACTCATATGATTTTATTTAATATTCTATAAAAGAAACTGAATTTTGAATTTTAAAAGCTGTAAGCCAAAACCCCACAACTTTACTGAGGGTAAAAACTGACATATAATTGTAAGTAATCAATCTACACAAAATAGAAGTTGTAACATTTTTAAAATAGTAAAACATATGTATTTTTTAATAATTTTTATTTTAGTGAGATGCATCAGAAAGTGAGGAAAACATATTGCAACTAAGAAATAAACAGTAATGAGTTACCTTGGTAGACAAAATGAAAGCCTTTAGCTGACTGGCCACTCTTGGCATTGAACCGAAGCATGATCTGATTGGATGTTGCCAGCGGCAAAGTCTCTCCTGAAATAATTATGCACGCACAAAACTGGTTTTTAAATTTAAGTAAAAAACTGAAACCAGCATAAATGTGTCTTTTAAACGGTTTTAAAAGAAATTATAAATCAAGTAATACAACAGTTTCATATAAACATTCATGCACACACAACAGCAGTGGCACACTGTTCAACACTAAGTACTTACCTAACTGTCTACACTTAACTAGACTGGTTTATTCTGATTATTTTTCAGCAGACATTCCTATATATTTCCCTTTTATGGTTGAATATGAACACTGCACATCATTTAACAGTCACATACAGATTTAAAGGAAAAAAACACAAAGACAGACAGAGCAAGTAACAGTACTAAATGAGGCAAATGTGGCCTGGTGTGGCTGACATTTAGAATCATCATTAGCGCTGTCATGATGTGTGCCTGTGTATGAGTGGGCTTTATAGACATGCTTGTGTGTTAATTTGTTTCCGTGCCAAGATAATCAACCAGTTAGATGGAACAATGCAGTACAAAGCTGTTTTCCCCTTTATATGTGTATGAGGGTGTATGCGTGTGGGTGTGGGTGTATGTAAGAATGATGTAGATAACATTATTTTCTATAGCCCGCTGTGTTTGATTGTTTTCCATTCTAAAAACAGAAAACACAAACCGCAATAAACTCGGGAATAAGCCACACATCTGAGTGCTATTCAAGCTGGCTCTTGTCTTATTTAAATGAATTGTACCTGGAAACATAATGATTTAAATTGCAGCACCATTTCTGAAAGAAACATTGACATCTACAAAAAATCAAAAGTATTCATAATTCCACAAGCATAAAGATATCAGATCTCTAAAGATTATTTACAATTTATTATTTTTTCCTCCTATGATCAAACTATTTGGCCCCTAAACAGTTTAAGGAAAGTTTCTGAGCTGGAGTCCAATCCTTTGATGAACTCAAAATTGATGTATACATGGTCTCCAGAGAGGGAAATCTAATGTCTCATTCATGGATATTTCCCTGCAGTGTGCCTGCTAGCAATGACACAGAAACTTATATATGAAGTAAAACTCAAAAGCAATGGCATCACAGTTCGCCATGAGCAATGTTAATCAATATTTCCTCATATTACATTCCTCAAATTTTGTGATATGCATCGATTTTGCAACAGCTGTCAGATTTAATCAATGCACAGTGTGTTACTGTGCAATGATTCAAAGCTCTGCCAAGCTTGGACGACTCAAAGTTGGAGGGTATGCAAACCCATGGAGGGTTCAGCTCCTGTACTGCAGATCGTGCCATACCACTGAGACTCTCTGAGATGCTGATTTCTTCTTCTGAAGACATCCCATAATAAACTTTCACCAAATAAATCATTGTCGAATAAATTGCAATAACGACTGGTGTGACCCTGTTCTATAGCCAAGGAGGCTATTTTTTTCCCTACACACATTTTCATTAATAACCCTTTTTAAATTTTATTAAATGTTTTATCCTTTTACTCTTATTGTACATGTGTACAATGGCAATAAATTCAATTCACTTCAAAAAAGGTAAGGAGGATTAAAGAAAACAATACAGAAAAAGAAATGTTACGACTGAATAGGTGCTTTTCCGTAATACAATCCCTGTACAACTATAGAGAGCATGCTAGTAGTTCAGCTGTAAGGTTGACAATACTGTGTAAACACATTGAAGTCTCTCACCTGTGTGAGGTTTAGACCTAGAACTAGTCAACATACTCACCTGAATGGGATCCAGCCAGGGAGCTGAGCAGTCGAGCATTATCATTGGCTCCATCAAAAAGCTCCACTGAGTCATTCATTGCCGTCTGGAAAACAGCAAACTGACCAAATACCACTGCAAATGTCAGAGAGAAAAAAACACCTTATTATTACCTTTATTAGTATAACTTAGAAAGCAACCATGTTCAGTGTAGAAAATGAAGCACTTACCAAACTGTGGGGACACTGTGATGTGATAGGAACACACCTGTCTCATGGTGTAGTTTAAAGGATAGTTTGGGGATAAAACAACCCCCTCAGATCCACTATAGTGTCCTCCACATGGAGCTGTCCACACAAGGAGAAATAATTTAAGCTGTTAACACAATTAAGAAATAGCTTTCTGTCACAATCCACAGGCCATTAGGTTTTCTTTTGTGTTCTCTTAATTATTTCAGGGTTTATTATTGTTAACAAAAAATGTCTTACCATATTCAGTTACTTGGCATTATGGTTATTGTTTTGTTATTATTGTATTTCTTTGCATTTTGTTTCTTAGTATATTTTTATGTTTTACTTTTATATGGATTTATTTCTCATAGATCAGTGTTAGACTTTTATCTCTTCATTTGTTGTTCCTTTGTGTTAATTATTCACCTTTCCACAGTTTAAGTGATTGCTCTTTTCCTCAGCTTCCTAATCCCTCTGAGTAATGCACAGCCATTTAATGTTATTCTCTCAATATATAAGCTCACTAGATCTCATTTTTCTTTGCGGGTTCATATGCTGAATACTGCTCCATTCTGCTTGACATTGCTCAATCTGGCTACAGTGCATCCCATATAAATTTGTCCTTTCGTCTTTCTTCCATGTTCCTGGTTTGGATTTATTTAGTGTTTTGATTTTGGTTTGCTCTTTTGGACATTAGACTTTGCTTTTGTAAATTGTATTTTATTTATTTTTTTTGTATTATTAAACCTATTTATATCTGCCCCACGTTTGCCTCTCTTCTGCCTGCAATTGGCTCCTCCTCAACCACTCCCACCCCTTCTGTGACAACTATACAATAAAATGGCACAAAAAGAAGAAGAATCAGTTGATTGTGTTCTTTCCAGTTGTTTCCACATTATTGCCCTTTTTGTTGAGAATGCGTTGTTGATTCAACTTTGACACAAACCTGAATAGTCTGAAATGTGACATAAGACGTGCATATCCAGGCACTCGTGTCACAACTACACACACAAAATTTGATCTATGTCAAACTCAACCTCACACATTTTGACTGGTGGATAAATGTTGTATAGCAAATTATTAATTCAGAAACACTGACCTAATAAATGAATACGGTAAATAAAATGTTTTAATAGTACAAAATAATATCTGTAATAATAACACTATTAAAATTGTTTAAAATATCTCTCAGTGGAAATCAAAACATACACAAACATTCCAGCATATAATGAAATGATAGAAAACACACTAAAAACAGAAACACATTGAATTGGTTGTTCTAGTGAAATCTGAGAACAGTAGTTTTATCATTTGTGTAATAGATAATCATGGGGCTGTGAAATTGTGTATAAAATTTGATCTTGCAGGCCAAGCAACATTCAACCCACGAGCTCTGAGCTTTAGATGGCTGTTTTACAAGAACTTGGTTTGTTAATTTTGATTACTCCATATATCAAAGCATGGATTCGCTTCCACTCACCTGTATGTATAATTGGAATTGCTGCTCCAACACTCAATTTGTCATATGATTTATGTGACAAAGACAGGTCTGTAAGATTTATTTCCAAATTTATTAGCTCAATTCTATATGTCACTTTTTGTATTAGTTTTATCTCCACACTGGCAGGTTTAATCAGATAGCATAAAGCAAAAGAGAAACATATCCACCTTGTTTCAGTACTAACACACTGTTAAACTTTTAACATTCAAATGTGGCAGTGAAACAGCTGCATTAGATCAAAATGTCCTTTTTCTTGGAAACGTCTAATTATAAACACATGCAGTTATCTGAATGTCACTGCAGTGTTACCTGGAAACAGGGCACTTGGCTCACAGTCAGAAACACTAAGATAATGAAGAGTTAAAAATAAGTAAATAAGTTACTACTGTCTAAAAACCTCTGACATCCACTTACAATTGGAAAGCTGGTCTGGTTATGTTTTCTCAAATTTGTAACTCTTTGTAGTGTTCAGTAGACATCCTTGTTCTGTTCTCTTTTGCATAAAGCTAACTATATTTGGCTCAAAGGTTGATTAGTTAAAAAAATGTTTGCCTTTGGTTATGTAACATAAAATAACATAAAATGTATTGCTATTTGACATACATTTGTGGGTGAGTACAAGGACACAGTCATGAACATTATTATTATTATTATTATTATTATTATTATTATTATTATTTGCATCTTGCAACTCCCTATGTGAAACTAAGAAATGTTGGTGCTGTGACGTTTAGTAGTAGATTGCAGATTGTTCTGAAATAAAGACATCCAACTAATAGAAATAACACAGCAGCTGACACCAGAAGCATAATTATCTCCACATTAGATTAAAAACTTGATTCTAAATTTTGAAAATCACATTTGCTGCATGTATTTTTTTTTGCCAAACCCTCTCTAGATGGCACATTTTTCTGAATAAAAAAATCTGCGGGACAAACACTAAGTGACTAAACCTTTGCAACCGGTGCTCGAAAACAGTATGTGATCTGCAGCACAGCAGTGTTGTTTCAAAAAGCCTATTAACGCATTCAGCAACAGCAAGACCTGTGAGAAACAGGCCTAACTCAGGCTCAATTCATCTTTTGCATCCCCAAGAGAGCAAGAACCTTTGTCCATGAACAGTATGTGGGTGTGTGCACACTTATGCTCTTAATAAGGCAGAGGTCACTGACATTTATGTAAGTGTCTCTGAAAGTGAGTGCACAAAACAGCTGCAAGAAGCCCATCGGTCAATGTCATCTCCCCCAATACACACAATATATTCCCGCCACGTATTTTTATTCCTCTTCTCTTCACCCTCTCTGGCCCTGTACTCATCTTGTCTAGTTGCGGTTGCTACGGAGTGAACCTCGGAGGGTCAGATCTATTATCCACCAACGTCATTAGCTGTGACCCTTAACAGATTTTAATTATCATCGCCCCTGTGCTTGTTGAAAATGTGAGAGCGTATGAGTTCAAAGTTTGATCCTGCTCTAAGACACATGGAACAACACTGTGTGAATTAATCTGCTGCCAAAGTCACGGGGCTCTAGTGCTGAGATGCGAGGTTGTGATCTTTTTGTACAGGATCATAAAGCTTAAATGCTACCAGTTATTAGCTGGAAACATCCCCTTAAACACACCCTTGAGGGTTCCTCTTTCAAGTAAAAACGTCAGCATTTTGGTCTTGTGAAAACTGAGCATGAAAGGCTCAAAAAGTACACCAGAGAGCCCTCAAGCACTTTCAGTTTTCACAGTAGGGCATTCGTGAGCCCCCGAGGACTTTTCTGTAAGATGTGCCAAAGTCTATGAGACCAGAAGCGTACACATTACGACTCGGTCCATTATGTTAGCCAAGATTTGCTCAGGGAAATTGTTTCAAATAGTGAAGTAAAAATTCTTTCACAACTTCGTTTCCACTTTTCTTGTCTAAAGTTGTTTCATACCCACCCACTCATCTTACTTCACTCCACTTCTGCTTCTTTTTATTTTCTTCCTGTTTCCTAAAGCTCCATAGTAATAACCCCACTTTTTACTTCTCCCCCTGACCTTAGGCTGTGATATTGATTGATATTTTGGATTGACTTTTACTGTTCTCTTGTTTTCAAACCCTTGGGTGTAGAGGTCTTGTCTTCATCTACCCACAATCCTCTGGTGGTGCTGCTCTAGGCTCGGGTGTCAGCCTCATCAGAAGCCTCCATACACAAGCTTTGATCACTCACACCCTCTCCCTCAAATACACACAAATAAATGCAAAAAAAAAAAGCCATACAAGTCAGTCTCCTTCTATCACACAACCGTATACTTTGATCATCTACATACATACATGAGACTTCAGCAGTCCTACCTCTCACTACCAATATATCTCATCTTGTTTTTTCTGTTGCCCAAATACACATAAATGTGAAAGTATTAACAGATGACAAAAAATATGTTTAAATCCTTTAACATTAAGTTGCAGTATTTTAAACTGTATATTTATAGAATTTATTATAACTTTATCTTTTCCTGGAGAATATCAAAATTAAATTTGTGAATAAGATGTGAGTGAAACATGTGCACATCATAACCAGTTAGTATAACTCTGCTATTACATATGTAATGATATATTGACCTACAGTCATGGGAGAAACTAATATAACCCATGATATAGTAGTTTGTAGAGTCGACCTTAGCAGCAGTAAGTGAATGATTTAATCCGTCTCTTCACTATTGATGTATTATGACCCAATGTTGTTGCAGTTCATTGACATTTGTAGCCATTAAATGCAACACACTCAAGGTCCCGTCACAGGACTGGATTGACAGTAAAGTATCTGCAGACTTGCTATGTACGAGGAAATGTTGTCTTTTTAAATGATTATTTCAGACCGAAAGTCAGACTTATAAGACTGTTGTTTTATGCAAAGAAGTCTAGAAGTTTAGGAAACAAGAAGAAAACAAAAAGAAGCAGAATAGAAGTGGTTCAAGATGAGAGGGTGGGTATGAAACAACTTTATACAAGAAAAGTAGAAACAAAATTTTGAAAGAATTTTTACTTCACTATTTGAAACAATTTCCCTGAGCAAATCTTGGCTAACATAATGGAGTCCTGTAAAGGAGGCTTTGGGGTAGATATGCTGTTTGGCTTTATCCAAAAACAGCATTGACTTTAAAGTAAGTGGCAGACAGATGAAATCTTATTTCAAACTAATAAGTGGGAAATAAATCGTAATTTTATGAGATTATAGTTTAATAGACACTGAGCAATATAAGATAATGTAATAACTTTATATCAAAAGCAATAGCCTCTGTCTCATATTGCACTTTGGATAGAAGAGAATGTAATGGTTCCTGAATCCAGGAATATTTATTACTTCTTAAATTAATTATCACAGTTCAGTTCTTACAGATAATTCAAATTAAAAATGCAAACTGGCAGGTATCAGGCTTTCCGTGGCCAACTTTTAATCACAAACACACATTTGGTTCTATCTCGCTAAACTATGTACATTTTTCTGCATAAAAATAGTAAGTGTACTAAATTCACTGCTTGTGTTGGTCACCAGAGAACACTGAAATATGATTTTTGTTTGGGATTTGTTTTCTTGATTAAGAACATGCATTATTTCCACCTTTGTTCTTGGAGTGACATGTTGTTGTTTTTGTTGTTGTTGTTGTTGTTTTTTTTAACCTGTCTTTGTTTAACCTGTTGTTGTTTTTTTAACCTGTCTTTGTTACAGGTTGTAATTCTGTCTGTTGATCTTGGAAGATTACCATTGTCTTTTTATCAGATGAATAATCTAACATCATTGTTGCAAAAAATTGCTGTTACAAAGCAACAAAATATTAGTTAGATTTACACTGGATGGAAATCATTTTACTAAATCTTTCAGACCAGCTGAAAG
>CAEFZX010032211.1:0-10228 GCA_903066825.1 Alfaro cultratus
CCCCAACTTGCTCCGATAGCCGAACCTATTGGCCCATTCATTTAAAACATATAATTCCCTTCACTACTGTGTTACATGTACAGTCCCAACCTCTGATGCTTTTAACTAAAGCCAAATGCAACCAAGTCTTTACATTTTCAATAGAGCACAACTTAAGAACTCCTGCCTCAGGTCCTTGTCTTGCTGGAGAATAAATATTCTCTGGAGGCGTAGTTCTCTAGCATGGATGCAAAATGGACATTTTGCATCTATCTGCTAATCTAAAACATGCTTTAGATTTTGGTGCTTTCATTTACTTTCATAACCTTTACAACATGTTGGTGCCTCATGGTATGTTGTCATGAATAGGTGTGTGAGGTGGTGAGGCAGGACGCCAGGAGACCCAGGTAAGATGGATGCAGATGATTTAATAACAAAAAATAGGAAAAAACTGTCCAAAACCACGGCAGCACTGCAGAGCGGAAAACAAGGCTCAGCACAGGTAGCGCAGGGTAAACGAATGGACATATGCAACAGACTGGTAACATCAGACGAGGACCCGACAGAGACGCAGAGACACAGGTGACATTAAATACACAAGAGGTAATCAGGGAACGAGACACACCTGGGAGTAATCAAGGGGAGACAGGACAACACGGAAAACACAGAGACACAGAAAACTCGAAATAAATACACAGAAAACAGGGAACCTGACAGATGTTTAGTGCTGGATCAACAAAAAGCTCCATTTTTTTTGTGTCATCAGGCCAAAAAACTTTCTTCTACTTGACCCTGGAGTCTCCCACGTGCCTTTTAGCAAACACTAGTGGAACCTTCATATTGTTGTCTCACTCAGTCAGGTGACCTCTATTCCAGTCATTATGAGACTAATGGCACCAACTGACTGGCAATCTGTTGATTTAGGTTAGTCACTTTAGTGGTGTGAATATTTCTGTGGCCACTTTTGATGTTACTGGTATTTAATATTTTTGGTATTTTGGGGTCAGTGTGGAGCTCATATATAAACTGATTTGATTTTGTCCAAACTGATTTGGACAAAATCAGTGTGTCTTTATCTCATACATATGTAGAGTTTTGCTGTTTGAGAACATCTGTGCTGAACTTATTAGTCCATCTAGTCTTATCATTGTGTAACTGTAATTGAGAACTATTTGAATATTATTCTTTGGTTGTCAGGTGATGCTCTGATATTTAATTGTGGTTTAAAATGACTAGTTTTGTAACCATTTGCTCTCAGCAGTCATTTATAGATATTCATAGTCAAACCAGGGCTATTGTACAATAAATAATTCTTCTTCTCCTCTATTAACCTCCTAAAGGCTTCGGTTTGATGTTCCATGGCCACCCTGTATTTAAACTAATGAGCTAAAGACCACTTTCCTTTCAATGTGTTCTTTAACTCTAACAGAGGCATTAAAGTAATCAAATGGGCCATATGAAAGCGCTCATCTTCTGACCACCCTAAAGGCAACAACCTGAAACAGTTAGCATATTCACCTGCTGCATCAAGGGAGTTTTAAAACAGAGAATCAGTGAATTCGGGGGGTGAACAATTATGTGATCATTGTCAAACACAGTAACAGTAGGGATAATATCAAATACAGGAAGCAATTACAAACTGACCAGCACCACTCATTAGTTAAACATGTCGGGGGAATTCTGACAAAAAAAAATCTCTGAAAGACAAACCCAACACATGGCAGCTACATTAACACAACAGAGGAGATTGCCTCACTACCAGGGGCAAAAGCCTGGCAAACGATATGAGGCATGGGATGTGAAGAGGTGCCAAAAACAATTATTTTCTCCGGTTGTCACAAACAAAGAACAGAGCATGTCTGTCCCCCAGTGTTGCATTCTCTCTTGTGTGTTGCACCAAACAGGTTTTTCCCAGGCAGATTGCCTTATTGTTCAAATGAAAATGAAGTCCAAAAATAAGCATCTGCAGCTTTAATGAGGACTTTGAACAACATTCCCAGACTGTTCCTGTGTAAGTGAGCAGAAACAAAGTCAAGACTTTATCTTCTACAGTTCATGTGTCGGCCTTCTATTCCATGAAAACAGCCACATTTTACATCCATGGATTTGAGTAAGTGCCATTCATTTAATTTAACCTCTGGGAAAAACATCAGTGAGTTTTAAAACAGCGACACAAACCTGGTGAATCTCAGCCTGAAGTGTTTTCAGAATTTATCCAGTTTCTCTTTAGGAGAATCCAATGGATACATAGGATTAGTCTTTCTCCACACATTGTGTTTTGTAATAACATCCACAGATAAAATATTCATCTCATAGTTAATGTGTCACCTGTATGGATTATAACAGTTGTTTTAATTTTCTGACTCTTACTAAAGCAGACGGTGTTGTTAGCTTCCACCTCTCTGATGGTCTATCAGCTGTTTAACAAGCTGCCTGTGATATAACTTTAAGGATAAACAGCTTCAGAGAACATCACTTTAAGATAACTCATCAATTAACTGCTGCTAGAATGTTCTAAAACATTTCCTTTAAAAAGCACATGACTTCATCGCTTCTTTCTGAAGCTAAATCTGACTCGGTGCACAGCTGCAGTCTTCCATAAACCTCTGACAATGCTTTCATCCAAAGTTGTTTGTTGAAGTATTTATTTGTTTTGATGCGA
The DNA here is from genome assembly GCA_903066825.1 of Alfaro cultratus. Classification (NCBI taxonomy): domain Eukaryota; kingdom Metazoa; phylum Chordata; class Actinopteri; order Cyprinodontiformes; family Poeciliidae; genus Alfaro; species Alfaro cultratus. Next base: position 2,642 of record CAEFZX010032211.1, read on the forward strand.
CTCATTTATAATTCTGCTTGTAACATATTTTAATCACGTCATGAGACATCGTACAGAACAGACGCTTTTCCTGCTTTGTAAATTTAAATGGACTACATTTTATGACGAGTGTTTCTCCAACAGCGGTCTGCGCAGATCTGCACACAGCTAACAGAACCAGTCAAATGACACAGGCAGACAGGAAACTGCTGGAAATATTTAATATCATTTTTTAAAGTGTTCAGCCAAAACATGGTTTGTATTTTCAAAGACATTTATAAAGATGCCTGGGATTTTAAAAACTGGTCGGGGTTCCCATGAAAAGATTTCACACCGACTCTGCTCTGTTACCATATTTGCAATATTAGATTAAAAGATATTTATTTTTGTAAATCTGATAGGCAGATATTAGGGAAGACATACTAATGGTGTGATCTCTACCACTTTATTATTCTTTGGCACATTTTGTGTTCCATATTTAGTCTACTCTGCAGTTATTCCTTGTTTCAGTCCTGCGTAGCTGCGTTCATCCTAAAGTTCTCGTCTGTTCTGAGTTGCAGTGCAGCTAAATCTCCTGATCCTCGTCCCAATATTCACCCTCATCAGTTTCAGGACTCCTGTCTTCAGGAATACATTTTCCTTCTGTCTAATCTCGTTTATTTAAAGTAAAGTAAATTGTTTCTCAGTGTAGGAGATGGACTTGACTTGATTTGTCATAAATAACTGACAGTTGGGTCACAACTAAATAGTCTAGTGTTCTTTCTCCAAATACTTTTTTTCAGTGTATGGCTGCACATACATTTCTTTCGGTCTTAAAACAAGACAATAAAATCATTGATAATGGTCATTATGTCTTTGTCTTGTTTTGGCATCAAGACCCAAATCAAAGCTTGTTTATTTGGGTCTGATTTATTTTTATATATTTTTTGACACTTTTGTAATTTTGTATGTGGATTTGTAAATAACTCCTATTTCTGTTCTGTTCTATGTTAATCTTTCAAGATGCAGCTTTTGTAAAATACTGGTCACACGATGAAATAAGAATTTTGTAGATTATTTTTAAAATATCTTTTATAAAATGACAGCCATTGCTGTATAAAATAATGTTTCATAGGAAGTCAGGCATCTTTCAAAACACCTAAACTCAACTCATTAATACTTGATGTCGGATTATTTGACATTAGACATCAAAAACAATTCTTTGATTTGATGGTTTTACTGGTCAGTAGATTAAAACGCCCTGAGAAATGCTCCAAACAATTTATGGCAGATGTTTCTAGGGAAACTAAAGATGAAAAAGGTATGAAAAGCTATGTTTGGCCTCATTTGGGAAAACTGCATCAAATTAAAATCCTTTGCTGGAGCAAATCCAGTTTCATCTGCAGTGAAGGACTGTTATTCCCTCTGTGCTTTAAGGAACTGCCAAGTAATAAAAGTGGAAGTCAGGGAATGCCACTCATCCCTTCCTTTTGAATTTCTGAGAAGTCATGTGAAAAAAAATAGTACATCCTCTTGTATATTCAGTTATTTAAAAAAAATGCTAGCTGATTATATGCATAAGTTATTTATCTCTGTGGAAGAAAGTGGTGTAGAGACAGTTAAACTGTAGCACTCAGTCAACTTTGAGTAGGCTGGAACTGATGGTGAAATGATTTATTAAAGTCATCCTTGTTTGTCATCAACCACCATAAGATATAAACAGGAGAAAAAAAATTCTATTGTTTTACCATTAGTGAAGCATAGTTTGTTAGATTGATAAAAAAATATTTCATGAGTCATTAATTAATTAGTCACAAAATAAAAAAAAATTACTTGTTCCTTTATTGACTGAAGCTTAAATTTAAGTTGCCTTTTATGCGTTTTTCCTGCTATTAATATTTTCTTTCTTTGCAGTTAACCTTCTCCGGTAGTTCTGCTGTTCTGTTATTATAAATACATTACACAGAATGTTACCAAAATAAAAGCATGGAATATTAACGGCTCTGAGATGCATTTTCCATACTTCTGAGCTCCCGTCTCGCAGGGCGGCCCTCCCTGTCACTTCCCCAATCGGATCCCCCAGACTAGCCCGCAGCAATCAGCAAACACCTGGAGCCATGTTGTAATGACATCCTGGAGGCGGAGTCTCAGAGTTTCTTTAAGAGAGAGATATCCAATTTCGTGGCATTAAATTTTGATGTAAATCTTTTTAGGTCATGTTTGATATATACAGCATTTTTATAAGTGAAGGTAACATAGGTAATTGATTGTGCTTTAAAATGATGCTTGGTGGTGTGAGTCATTTTAGGAAAAGTCATAAGTTTGACCATTGGGCGTCTCAACTCCAGAGCCTTGCAGGAAGTTAAAAAGCTCATAGAGTCACTTTGACTCTATGACGATTTATAGTTAAAGGTAAAGTGTTTTTGATCTCTAGTTGGAGTGAGAGGCCAAACGAAGACATGGAGGTTATAAATATGCCCCTTATTTATAACCTTATTTATAATCAAGCTTGATTAAGGCATGATAAAAAGCCTTAGTCAGGCTTTTTATCATGTTAAGGGCACCGATCGTGCAGTCTTACAGTCAATGAGGCGCCTTGTAGTGCTCACATAATACTCTAATGCTATCACAGCTGCTAAACCTGCCACCTGTGTCATATGCAATCCCACAAACCGAACACGTTTGCTGGCACCTGACATCCAGTCGGGAAGATAGTCAGGTACTTCCTGTTTGAAATTCCAGTCATGCCAGCTTTACTGAACTTTGCTTTCCAGCCTATTTCACAGCTGATCCATCATGCATTTCAAGAGTGTATTTAACCCACTAAAAAGACACAGTTGGTCTTCATTACGATACTTTATTCTACTTCCTTAACCCAGAAACCCTTTGCTTTTCACGTCTTGCCTGGATTCTTGCGTGTTAAGATTTACATGTAGGTGGTTTGGAGGAGGCTGCTGTGCAACGGAGCTTCAAATTGGCTCTCCTTGACTTCTGTCAAGAACCGCAGTTTTCCGAGGTAATAGACATGCAAATAGCACGATAAGTGTGCACATTCCAGGCAGTGTCGAGTCTCGGCACTCAGTCAATAACATTATGGAAATGCGCTGTGGTTTCTTTGAGTCGGGCTGTTTGAGTTGGATAACAAGGCAGTCCAATGAGCCTGTTAGCACAGTGACAATGACAGAATGAGGTGTTTGTATTGTCACACACTCTATTACAGTGCATGGCAAAAGGGAGCGATGTGAAGGGAAATATTCACCACAGACCTAAAGACAAGAAACCATTGGTAATAAAGACCTTTACTCCATTTCCAGCAATACCAAAATAAACATTTCCCAACTCATTCCCTATTATCGTTCACTCAGTGTTAGTCAAATTGAGTCATGTATCAAAGCTATCAGCATACTGTAGCTTAACTCCACTTTGAGAATGGATCTCTGCACTCTGTCTCACTCTTCCACCCATTTGAAGTAATGGTGGCAATGCTACTTACACACCCTGGCTTCAGCTCTGTTCATTTTCATGCTGATAGATTGAAAAAGTAGCTTATTGGGAGCATGTTTGGCTAATTGTACACACATAAGCAACATTGTTGTCATCCAGATGACAGCTTTTGAATGTTATCTCAATGCATTTTCAAGTCCAGTGGGGAATTTCAACATCTGTGCCTCACTGCTTCGCTATGCCCAGGAGAGAACTAAAAATAGATGCTCTGCCTGCAGGGACTTTGCCTCAGCAGGTAAAATATCAAATGTAGGCAAAGAAAAAGGAGATTTACTTAACCTGACATTTAATTATGTTGTCTATGCTGAGGGTTTTTTTTCTTACAGTAAAGTAATATCAAAATTGTGTTGTGTGGGAATGCATTGGAAAGAAGAACATGTGGAAAAATAACATAAAAAGGAAAAGAAATCTCTAATATCTTAATAGTTTCACTCATAAGTGATTAATTTATTAAAATGGGCAAACTAGGCAGGCAATGAGAAACAAACTGAAATTATAAAATAGAAATTTTATTTTAAGTTTTTCATTTAGTGCTCAAACTTACAATTAATACTTAGTAACACGAACCATCTGTAATATCCTGTTTAATAGGAAAAAAGATAATTTGAAACAGCCTCATTAAAGTCAACAGTTTTGCATTCCTATAATATTTCCTACATTCTGCCGTGTGTAAAAGGCGTTATGATCGGCCGATTGGTCTAAAAGTAACTCTGCCTCAAGATATACTTGAGTAACAGCTGCTTAATCTAATTAAATTTGTGGAAATTATGTAAGACAAGGAAAAAAAAAACTATGTGCAGGTTTTGGTAATTAGAATAAGATCATAAAAAATTGGCATTAGCCTCTGTGTCGTTACCATACAGATTGGTGAAAAACATGCAGATGTTAGATTTTATGTCTACTGGCCAGTCGCCACTGCTTTTCTATCACATAGCTTTTTGTCAGATGGAATGCTTGATGGTGAAAATAACTGATGAAAATTCTGTAGCTAGAGAAGAAACATCTGTACATCTAGAATGAAGTTTTCTAGATTTCTAGAATCAGCTTATGGTGAACCCTTTCATTCTCTAACATGTTTTGACATCTGGTCAGAAACATAGTTTAGATTAAATGGGAGTAAATGATATCAAATGTTCTCCATTTCCATGCTCCCATTTTCTATTAAGCTGCATTCTGTGAGTAATAGATTGCTGCCATCCTTTCTGGCCTTTGTTTCCTGCTGCTCCCTGTGTGTGAAACTGTAACCTGAATCTGGCCATATGCAGACATGATTTACCTCATAAGGACTTGTTGTGACCATGACCATTCAAGCTTCCTCCATTCCACAAAGCAAATCGATTTCTATTTAAATGTAAAATAAGGAGGAAGAAGATTACCGACAGCAGTGTCAGAGGTCAAAGGCATTTTCTCTCCTCTCCGGTTATTCACCTGCATTCTGTCTTCTCTTTGAAGCATTTGAAACGTTCATTCTTTGTTGTAGCTGCCTTTCAATCAAGGTTTCTCCTCTGAATGAAGAACAACACCACCACCATACAAATGTGTATTTGCAACAGACAGACACAAATACATGTGTGTTAGCTAACATTTTAAGTATTTATTATTTTCACCATTTTGGACCCCAATAAACTCAACAAGTTCCGATTCATCAAGTTGAACTTCCCTGGATATACACCCACACCTTTTTACATAGTTTTATAACCACCATGTTTTGTTTTGTTTTGTTTTGTTGTTGTCTTATGGCCCAACCACCAAGAGGTAAATGGCAACTCTGGAACAACTACAGAGATCCACAGCTCAACAGGTTTCAATTAGGCAACAACAGATTATGACACATACATTCATATCACAGTGTATATTTACTGTAGTTTCATGTACTGTTTTATTCCATGAAATCTCAATATAATTAGAAAGTGAAATTTGTGGTTGTCAAATGACAAAATATAACAGAACTTAACAGGAATGAATAATTCTACAAGTGGCTGTGTTCCCATATCAGAGTGAAAGTGGCTACAGGCTGATTCAGTTCTAATCTCATTATGTTCTCATGTGTGCACACTGCTGAGCAAGCTGCTGAGATCTGGCAAAGCCACTCATTTTGTCGAGCGGAAGAAACGCCAAGTGGGATGACCTGTGTGTGTACAAATTTACTGCGTGGCTGTGTATTCAGCTGTGGTTGACCCTCGTGTCGTTGTGCTTCTGCTTCATTTCCTGGTAAGAAAAAGTAATTCTGGGCCTTAACCTCCTTATTAACATCTCTGTAGCCTGAATAAAACAACCTGAGTATATCTGATGACTTCTGACTGCCCACATACCTTTTATCTTTCCTCATATAAATGGGAATAATGGTTCTAGTTTCATTTTATTCTTGGTATGTACTTATTCAGGCAACGTGCTCTTAGACTAACAAATGAAATGTGTTTTTCCCTCTTGGAAAATCTCATTTAAACAACAGCTTTTGTTAATTTTTCAGTTTCAGCCATTACTAATTAGATTGATAACTGATTGCAGATGGTGGTCTGATGTTTTCATGTTGGCGTAAAACCAGACTCAGTGCCACCAGCAACACTTTTTTCTTTGTTTAAGCAACAGAGTTCTCCCTTGCTGCCCATTATCACGTCATGCAGTGTCATAAAGCAAACCGATAAAGTGGACCGATATGTCAAGGCTAAAGCACAATGTCCATAAGGAATATGCAAAGCTAGTATTTGCCAAGGCTCCCACAGGTATTTTATACAATAACACAAGCATAATTGTGAGGTAGTATTAGCGTATTTTCTATCTCGGGCTGTGCAATGGCCTGGTTTACAGTGCATCAACTTCTTCAGATTGTTGTTGCTTTTCTTCTGCCTTGATTTTAGGTGGAATGATCTGCTGACAGGGCCGGTATTAGGGATGTACTCCAGAGGTCAGAACTTTACTGATCACTGGCAAGAAGACAGCCATCCTGTTGGTCACAGCAAACATTTACATGAGACTAAAGCTGATTTTCTTGTCTTGCATGAAAAAGGTGTGGAACTCAAATTACGTCTGAACACCACCCTCAAAGATGATGGTGGCAGCGTTAAAGGGGCAGTATTATGTATTTTCCAGGCCATTTTATAGTACCATCAAGTAACTGTTATCCTCAGTTATTCTAAAAATGAATCACTGAATCACAACCGCTGGTCTAGTGCAGGTCTTTCACTAATAAACTAGACAAACTGCCACTGGCATCACTTTTCCCTCTAAGGGACAAGGTTTTTCCAGCATCAGATTATTGCTTCATACAGTCACGTACAGCCGAGGAGTGGTGAGGTGTAGACGCTTCCTCTGCTGTTGTGTTATGGATGAGGGGCAATGTCACAAAGCCTCAACAGAGCCAGCCAAAAGCAACTGTACAGCAGACAAAGCAACTGCAGGCATGAGGACATCATATTTTCATGAAGACATTTATCTGCTTTTCTATCAAGCTACAGTGTAAGTGCAGCTCAAAAGTATTTGAATATCATGAAAAAGTTTAATATTTTTGGCACTAACTTCGGAAAGTGTACATACTGTATAGATTCATTACAGAGTGAAATATTGCAATATTTTCTTGTAATTTGGTTGATCATAGCCATGATGAAAACCTCATATTCAGTTTTTTATAGCATTAAAATATTACACAAGAATAATAAAAAAATTAAACACAAATACCAGGTCTTTCTCTCTCTCAGTATTGTGGCATTTCTCAAATAGAGAAGCTTTTGGTAAATCTTAAGTCAGCTATACAAGAGAAGATTTTATTGATTTAACCTCAGACAGGAAAACGGTGTGTCTTTCTATTTGGAGTGTGAAGTAGATTTCTCTTTTAAGAAGAAATGTTTTATTTGCATCATACAGTGAGAGCAGAAGGTGTGCAAACTATTTAAACAACAGGTGTCTGCTTAACTTTCCCACGCAGGTTGTCTGGGAACTTGCTGTTTTTCCCGTGGCCTTCCCAGCACAGAGACAGAGTGTTTAGTTTCTGCATCCCGTAGACATGATAGTGAATGAGCATACAAAGTTGAATTGCTCCATCTGCCTTTTCTCTTTCCTTTGTTTTGGTCCTTGAAGATTAAGTCTCCGCCTTTGTTAGCTGAGAGAGAGGTGAATATAATAACTATG
>CAEFZX010032214.1:0-81665 GCA_903066825.1 Alfaro cultratus
AGCTCATTTGTAACGGTGAGGGCATCTTTCCTTAAGATATATGCAAAAAGAAAGGTTTAATGGAGGACTGAGACTGAAGAAAGGAGATGCAAAGATGATTAAGTGTGGGACAGTAAGAGATCTGTGGAAGTGGCATGTACTTTGCCCCCTCCACACACACACACACACACACACCAAAACGGAACAACAGGAACAGCCTGCAAGCAGAAGGAGGAAGAGCTTATATTTATTCTATCAATGGAGGGAGGAAGAGCCTTCCACATTTCAACCCATCCCATGGCAAACACTTACACACGTACACACACAAAATCACAACACTCTTAAAACAAAAAGAAGAAAAACCCATCCTTACTTTCCTGGTTTAGATAAGCTGCAGCTTTAGTATTTGTTTGTTTGCAACAGCACAACGTTTGCATCACTGAACCTCTGACGAGCATACTCCAAAGAGAGCACTTTGTTTTTCTAGCGCTGTGTAACAAGGCAGAACTGTGATGTGCCCTTCCAAAAACGGTCCCTTTGTAGTGTGCGGGGAAGTGGAGGAATGTCAGGAATCTACCCAGAGGATGCAGAGTCTGTCCGGTCAACCATCTTTATATCTCTATAACCCAACAGATGCTAGTCTAACCCAAAAATAACAGGACTGTGGAGCTAACCTGAGGAATAAGTTATCTAGCTAGTTTTGTATTCTTCTAGACCTGTTCATCTTTTGCTATGTGGTCATTGATAATACGTGATAACCTTACACACAAAAGCTATGTGCCTTCGCCCTGAGTTTAGTAGGACATACTAAGAGTGCTGACCTTGAGAGGGATCTTTAAAATACTGTTTACCTGTCTGACAATGGTCTGTTCAAACAGTCCTTAGGTAGATAGTGGAACTGTCGTTTCTTCCCTGCTTTGGATTTTACAGTCAAGTTACCAAACTTAACCGGTCACACTTTTCAATTGTGTGTTTGCTAATCTCGTAAATTTTTTCTCCCATATTTTAGGGAAAAAAAACCCCATAAAATTAAATACTCTACGAGTGTCCTCAAATTGTCAGTTATTTATTTGCTTTATTAAGGAAATAAGTCTGCTTTCACTTTCAGATTCAAGAACTCAGCATACTCATGTGAGTTATGACAAAGTGGTTCGGTTTGTGTATATTTCTGATTTAATCTTTCTATGGTTGGTCATAATGCTTTAATTTAAACATTTCTGTTTGTAATTTTGCTTCACTCACTGTCCCAGGTTTGTTTGCGGCAGCATTGCGTTGCAGTTTACATCTATGTATGTGTTTTCGTAAAAGCTAACACTTCTGGACCATTGGATGAATATGAATGTTTCTTTTGTTTCAAGGTACATTCCTGATAAATTATTTATTTTTCACTCACCATTGTTTTTCCCTGTTAGATGTTAAAGCCTGAGCAGGTGTATGGGAGGGGCTTCTTCTTCTTCTTCTTTTGTTTTTTATTGGCGGATGGCAACCAACTTAAGGTGCATTTACCGCCACCTACCAGACTGGAGTGTGGTCATCAATGATCCCAGAGGGAATTAAAAATACACGCCTCAATGATATGCATGAATGTGCAATTCACATCCACACACACTCATATATATTTGCATGTGTCTGTATGCAATTGCATACAAACACATGCATAAATAATTTAAATACAATTAAATAATATGGGAGGGGCTGGCCCAGCATTTCCTGTTTAAATGGCTGTATGATGTCACTGATTGCATCACAGGGTTCTACCAAATGGAGGGTTTTCTTTTTTTATATTGCTTTTTCTTTTTACAGTAACCTTTTGAGCTGACCTGTATTAAATGTTTTATAAGGCAAACCCTTTAGTTATGTAGATGAGTTTGTAAATTAGATTAATAATCTTATTCCTGTTTCTCTGTTTAGATTTTGTTGTTTGGTTTGACCTGTTCTATTATGGTATGGTCTAATGAAGTGTAGGTTTATTGTCAGTTTGGTATAAGATATCTAAGTATCAGTTGTATGAATACTCTAGCAGTGGCAAACATGTGCTGCACATAAGGCATATAAAAGGTTTTTTACATTTCTGAAAAATCCATGGCAACCTAGCCTATCTAGTTATCTAATAACAAATCCCATAGAATTAAATGCATAGGAGGGTAATAATGAAACATTATGCACCTGTGGAAGTGTTTCTTCCTATGTCATTGAAGCACAAGAGACATATGCAACTATGTAAAGGGGTATTACTTAGCAGCACAGCTCAGAGGTGCAACTCTGCAGGATGATGCATGCATCTGGCGTGTACACAGCCTAAACACAGCAGCTGAGATAAGCATAAAAAGATTTGCAGGCAATAAAGTTCACTAACAGCCTGGGAACAAATAAAACAAAGCTTTTACCAGTGGCCCTGGGGTGTGTACGCGTGTGTGTTAAATGGAGGGGATGAAAGAGCTGGCGGTCAAGAGCACCAATGGCTTTACCAGATACATTGCATAGTGACACAATGTAGTGCTGCTTATGTGTCGCTATACCCCAGTTCTCATTGTCAAGAGACAGGTTCACCTTGCAACGCAGCTTTTGGCATCCAGTCAAGAGTGGCATCGAGTTCAGCTCAGAGAGCAGACAAGAACTATAAATAAATCTGCACTCAAACAGAATCACAGACTCAAGTGAGCAGATGAGCATCATTATAGCTCCATTATATAAGACAGAGAATAAAGATAGTATATGGATGAAGTGAGGCAACATTTCAAGGGACATAATAGTCGTGGTGCCACACTGGAATGAAAATCGTTGCTTTTAAAGCAAAGGAAAAAAATGACTCAGGCAGATCTGATGGGTGTGGAGACAGAGCGAAACCACACATGTGCTGTATCATGAGCATATGTAAAGCTTTCACATGTCAGCATGCACAAATAAACACAAATGAGAAAGAAAGCAAGATGTCCGGTGCAGCTTGAAGGCAGAGAGAAGAAAAAAAAAAGAAGAAAAGAGTGATTGTGTTTGTGAGTTGGAAGAGTAAGTCCAGACTCCATAACAGATGCGTCAGACTTGATCCCCTCAGCATAAACACATTTTTTTTTCAGCTTATGAAAAACCTAAGTATTCATAAATGTATCGATAGTGTTTGTAATCTTAATGATTTACAAGCAGTCAAACCAAAACCAAATCCTATCAACCTGTTTATGCAATTAACAAACAAACGACAGTCAATAAGAAAGAATAAGGCTCAGAGTGATAAGGTCAGGAAGGGGATTGTTGTGTGTTTCCAGCGGCTCGGTTAAAGAGGGCAGCTCAAGCTAGAACCGATCCAGACTTGCATGCTACAGCCAAAGGACCCTGAATGGTCAAAGGTAAAAGGAACGAGTGCAGCAAAGTCAAACTTGGTATGTTGCAAAATGCAAATAATGTTTCCTCAAGTTGATCATTCAACTGGTAAAGACACACAGAGAAGGGAAACTCAGTTAATGCAACTGCGTAAAGATGGCCGCTTGACCTCCAAATGCAGAATTTTACAGTCCGTTAATGGTTTCCGGCAGGTGATTTTACCAGTTAGTAACTAACATTTAAGCAAAAAAATGTGTGTAAAAAGATGCTAAATATTTTTTAAGAACAATCATGGCTTAAAGGACTTTGATGTTAAGGTTACAACACTATAGATATTTGACGTGGAAAGGGCAATGTGCTCAAACACCATTTCCCCAGAAACAAAATTATGAGCTTTTGGAAACAAGCTGAATACAAGATATATGTGAAATATCTTTTGATTCAACTGATAAAAAAGCTGATTTTTTTTTTACCAACAAATGTGACCTGGAACGGATTCTACATGAGAATGAGTAGCTACAATCTGAGAGGATTTAGGGACAAACTCAATGAATATCATGCATAAAAACATGCCGAATCTTTCATGTTTGGGGAGGAATCAAGTTGTCTGATGCACCATCCAGTCAGGTGTTCCGGATAGCCTTATAATTCCTATTTTTTGTCAAGATCAGCCATTGACAACATGAAAATATTACCACTGGGGGTCATACGATGCAAAAGTTCAACTAAAAATGTTTACCTTTTGCATAATTCTGCCAGCAAATCCTCCAGATCTAAAGCTGCAGACAGTACAAAGCAGTAGGTCCAGAGTGGAACTTAGTGCAAAACTCTGAGATGGTGTGTGAATCCCCCTTTTTTAAACCCTAACAAGGAGATATGAAAATTACTTCACACAAGTTTCCTTTATTATAGCTGGGAGTGGGTTTTACAACATGACCGAGATTAGAAATGTAGACTGAATGGGCTGCGTTTCTATAGAAACACAATGGAAGATAATCAACGGGATGTTAAAGTGAAAACTAGGCATAGATAAAACACCAAATATGGTATTCAACACAAGACTTCATACACTAATCAAAAACATTTTATGGATGACCTCATCTTATGAAACATTTATCACAAAATATGAACTAGTTCACTTTGGGGCTGTGAATTTAACTCACACATAACTTTGTCTCTGTGAACTGAATATTCACCTTGTTCTTTTAAACAATAATCCCACCTTCTCATGGCATCTTCTCAGAGCCGAAACACCTGCTAGCATCGCCTTAAAAATACTTGTTTTGGTTATTTTTAGCGCTATTAAAGATTCACATAGAGAATCTGGTTGTTGCAATAGAAGTTTTCTTGGTGTGCATATTGTCCTGAGTAAAAATTGTGTACTGTATATCATAAAAAGTCCTTCACTCCAAATAGACTATAAGACAGATCGCACACTTTGTAACAATTATCAAAGACCTGTTTAAACAAGTTACATTTTTATATAAAAGCAAACATAAGAACAACTGTAGCAACATAGCAACCTGGAGGGCAGCAGAAAAAAACAGCAAAAGCATCTCCATGGGGGGTATAAGGACATTATGCCAAAGAGCAGTGGTGATGTTAAGGGGTAGTGGGTGGAAAAGGTGGGAGGGAAGAGGAAAGAGAGAGGGGGAGGAAGAAAAACAGGTCCCACAGAGCTACCGTGCAGGCGCCAGTAAAGACAGCAAGGGTGGAAGAGAGGGGAGGAGGAGAAAGACCCTGGTGAAACTCTCAACAGATGCGTGAAGCCCTTGTCAGCATTCCTGCTAGGTAACGCAAGGTCAGGAGCAAGCAGGAAGACAATATGAGGACTATTTGGGCTCCCTGAGCGCCAGATGTGTTTTAATAAGACGGCTGCCCTCCCAGCTAATAAGGTCAGCCTCTGGCTCCAGCCAGACGAGCAAACAAGTAGACTTTTGGCAGGAATTCAGTTCCAGCTTGGCACAGCCTCCCTCCCTGCTTCCTGCCTCACTCTCTTCCCCTCTCCGTCTCCCTCTCTCACTTTCATTTGGCTCACACACACACACACACACGCTCAGAGAGATAGATGGAAGCCGACTCATTCAGTGTGTATGACTCATGCCGTCTCATACGGCCGCCTTTTATTAGACACTTCCCTTTTTTTCTGAAAGGGGAGAGGGAGAACTGGTGCCTAAAACTGAAAATCCTTTGAGAACATCTGTGCTTGGATTGCGCATGGACACGCACACACTCGCTCAATTCCAGACGCGTGCATGTACACAGACAAGCAGAAACACGATCTATAAGATTTGACCCGATGAGCAGCTTTTATTGACCACCTTTCACCACAGATTACTGAGAACCAACCGTTGGTGATGAGAGATAAGAAATGAAAAACTAAAATTAGTTTGAAAAATAAACAGTGAACCAATAAATCTGACTCCTCCGGTGGGGAAAATAAAGAAGCAGCACTGGCGCCGGAAACATTGGCTGGCTTCACGCTGAAAGGGAGAAAGACGAGGAGAAGAATAAGGAGGTGGAGGAGGAAGATTTGGAGTTGACAGTAAGAATGAAACTAGACAAGAAAAAAGATTGGGGATCAAGACTGGGAACAAAATGTTCTGTCTACTTGGGTGGAGGTGTCTCCTGCTCTTTTTAAATCGGGTACAAAGTAAATATTACTTTAATCAGATGCTCGCTAAAAGAAAGAATGATTTTTTTTTTTATGTTGTGCCTTATCCTGGAAGCCTATGCTAAGAGTACGGTTGGTCTGGTTTTCCTATGATGTCAAATCATATTTCCTCGACAAAAGGTATAAAGTGAGACATTCACTAGAGACATTAACTCATAAACACATAGATCCGAAAATTTTTATAATTTCATTAATTATTCCATTACAAAAAAGTAGTCTTTTGCCTTTTTTGATGTGATCCTAGGAACAGGCAGAAGAAAAGTACCTTGAGAGTAGTGCCCTAGTATCATGTCTTTTGCTCATTTAGAAAGCTTGTTTTCCAGGATTAACCTACATCTAGCTACATCCATCCTCCTTTCAACCCTGATCAGCTTTCCTGTCCCTGCAGCGGAAAATAATCCCCAGAGCATGAAGCTGCCACTGCTATGTTTAACAGAGGGGATGGTGTGGTCACGCTGAGTTGCAGAGTAAATTTTCTGACACAAATAAGGCTTGCAAAACTTACGGCTTATGGCTTTCTTTTAACAATGACTTTTTTATCACTCTTTCACAAAGGGCAGATTTGGAGAGTGAAGAACTGATAGTTGTCATGTTGACAGATTCTTCTTCTATGCAGCTCCTCTAGAGTTATCTTGGGCCTCTTGGCTGTTAATGTTCTCCCAAAGATTTTCTTCTGGGCCCCCACAGTGGTTCTCAAAGATTTTCTGGGACCCCTTATGGATTACAATAAAATTTCCCCCAAAAAGAAAAAAGAATCAATTGGGTACACACATCGTTCAACCAGACATAAACCTATACACATATTTTGTTTTCAAACTCCACTAAAGTTTATTTCACACTTCAGGTTGCAACAAAACACACTACAAACCATCTTTACAGTGAAACAGTTTTTATTCATCCATACCGCTTCCCTCCCCCGCCCCCTGCAATAGCACTGTGCCCCCTTAGGGGGCGCGCCCCACACTTTGGGAACCACTGGGTTAGAGGATGGACATGTCTTGTTATGTTTGTATGTGTGACATCCTTTTTCCATGTTCAGATGATGAATTGAAGAGTGCTCTACAGCTTGTTGTGTTATAACCTAACAGTTTTAATCTTCTTGACGGCTTTATTGCTGACATGTCTGCTGTGTCCCTTGGTCTACATGACAATGTTTGTTCATTAACAAACCCCTGCAACCTTCATAGAACGGCTGCATGGAGACACTGTGAAAAACACAGTTGAATTCTGAAAATATTTTGTTGCACTTCAATTTATTTAGGATTATTAGACTAAATAAGCTAATAATTATTAGGTTTCATAGATACAAACAACTCACTTTTAAAATTTTTACTTATGAAAAATATGAAATGGTGGCGAGAAAGGGTGAAAGAATAAGGATGAAAAGTGAGTCAACTGGTTGTTTAAAACGGGATTTTCTGTCACAAAGTCACCTTCAGGTGATACCAGTGGAGAAATGTATAGCAAGATGAATAATTTATATTCACAATAAGAGTACACACACACACACACACACACACACACACACAGATAAAAACTATTGAACCATAGTCTATGTATGCCCAGTCAGAATGCGCTCAGATAAGAATTCAACTTCTGTCTTTCTCTCTTTCCTCAGTCTCCGATCCATCGAGGTTAAGCTGACGTCATCCACGGCCTCACACAATTTCACCCCATCAAACACAGAGCCTCTCCAAGTGGTGCCTGCACTTCTCAAATATTTACCTTAGGACTAAGCTACGCAATACCACACACACAGGAATTCTGCCCCTCTCTCCCCACACGGCCCTCACTCTCAACTATAACTCCTTTTGACACACACCAGGTGTACACATGGTCAGTCAGCGGAAATGGACTTCTCTTTCTATTGATTCTACACACTTTGTCCAAACTAGTATTTAATATTTTAATGGATATGGATATTTTCAACTTGGCAATCCAGACCAAAACTATCAGACAAATCCTAACTCTTTGTTTATTGTGGTGTTTTATGATAGAGAAAAAAACATTTTCCCTGGTCCTTTTGGACTTAAAACCTCCAAGTCGTCATAGGTTACAAGATATATTGTGACAGCATCATTACATGAGTTCTTTCCTGTGTTAGTCATTTTGGTCTATTTGCCTGGGAGTGCTAGACATTCGATTGGTCAGAAAGCTGTCATCAATCATAGGGATCTTCTATAAACCTTCCTGCTGAACACAGGGAACATTTGGTTGGGTGTAATTTGAGATGACCTCATCGCAACAGGCTTGAGGCTACAAGGTCAGCAGGCCTTATCATTCAGCAGCAGACCCAGTTTCTGCTCTGCTCGCCAAAGTGTGCACAGACACACACACGCGTACACGCAAACACACACGGATATGGCTGTGTTCCCACGGTTGCAACAGGTCTACTGCTTGATGTATAGCAGCTTGTAAAGCGGAGCCGTCAGTCAACTTTAACAACCTATCACAGAGATCCAGCAGTACCATAGCCATGCTTGCAGCCTCAGACCACTGACCGGCTCAGCAACACTCAATAAAAGGAACTCAGACTGCCTGCATTAAGCTGACTCAGCCAAGAGCAGGAAAACAACAGAGAAAGACACCTTTGATCTATTCTGACAGATCCTCCAGGAGGCTCCGTCCGTCAAAACCTTCTTGTGTGTGTGTGGATAGCTTCCACTGTCTCTCTCAGACAATCACAAGCATATGCAGCAACTTTGAACAACTCTGGCACCTGTGGATCTGTGCGTAGTGGGAGCCCATCCAAAGCCAGCTATCAGTCCAACCCCACACACACATGTTCCACATTGAGTGGAAGTCAAACAGCATCTGATCAGGGCTCAGCCAGCGTCAGTCTGTCTGAGGCTTCAGCCTGTAGAACATTTTTCGCTTGCTGCTCTCCTCAGGGGAGGGAAACCAGCAGGTGGACGACAAATGGCACTGAGGAACCTCACCTGGTCCGGACCAAAAAGTAGAGTTATCGCATGCAAGACAGCAAGGAAAGGAGTTAATATGTGAAATGGTTTTGTTCCCACAGACACAACCATGTTCTTGGCACCAACACACAACGTAATTCATCTAAATAACCTTGGATTGGGATGACGCAATCGCTTCAGTTGTTACAAAGTAATTCCATTAGAGGCTCAGCTGCTTACACTACTATTGACCCAGGCATGAAACTTATAAAAAAGATAACAAGAAAATGTAAATTACCATTATCATTTGAGTTACTATGGCATTCGAGAGGAAAATAACAATAAATAGACAATACTTGTTGCAGTACATACATTTTAGACTTTGGTTTTGTGTCACAGTTACTTTTAGAAGTCACCTGTCACTCAAAGTATCCCTTAGATTATTTTGAGTGGCCCTTTCTAATATTCATGTATTAGAAAGGGCCAGTGATGATAATGCAGAAATAACTTAATTGAAAATCTGTGGGGTTAAAACAAATGAAAACCACAGATTTAAACATTAAAACCATTTTTAGGTTTCCTACTGCGTCACAATAACTTTTCAGCCTAGCATAAAAATCCCAATGAATACATTGAAGTTTGTGGTTTAACATGATGAATGTGAAACATATTAAGGGATCTAAATGTATATAAGAAAAATATATAACAATAAAATTATCTTAAACCCTTCATACAGTTTCTTCAAGGATTTTAGAGGGGAATGTTTTATTGAGTCTCTCTAATGACGCTACAATGTTGATTTTAAGGCATAAGCTGGCGTACGCCATGTGACTGTAATGAGTGAACACGAGCACACTTGGTGTAATGAGTCTGGGAGAGCAACATATGGGTCAACCAATTGTAACCTCGACCAATAAATATTCATTAGCAGGCAGCTAAGCTAACTGACTTGTGACCCACTCACTTCCTCTCCATAGAGGCCATTGAGCAGGAGAGCAGAAGCCGGATAAATCGTCCCCTTCATCTGTCTCCTCTTTTACAGAGAAAAGGACCCAAACATCACAACAATAGTTGTTTTTTTATTGAAGAAGAGAAAAAAACTGGGGTTTAGTTGAAGAATTTACAGACATTAAATACGGTTCATTAATCGGCTAAAGCAACAGCAAAACGTTATTAAGATACTGAAACTGTTAGTTTTAATTTCTCTCATGCTACATTCAGACAGACATATAGATATAGATTTACCCTCACATTAATTAGTGTACACTGCTTATGTTGGAAAATATAAAGCTCATGATTGTACATAAAAATGTAGATTTTTTTTAGATTTCTCAGAAATTGTTGTTGTTGTTTTTTTTACGGGGTTTAAGTAAACAAGTTATAAAATTTGGCAAATACATTTTTGAGAATAAAAGGTATTTTTCACATGCTGTTTTAGTTATTGGTCTTAAACTTTAAAAGTACACAAAAATTGTGGTCCTATTTATTGCTGCAGTTAAATATAAGGAGAAGCTTTTTCCTAAATGTTTAGCAAATGGGCTCTTTGAAAATAAAATATCGTTTGGATTTTAGTGAGTAGATTATTGAACATAAAGGTAACAAATCACACATGTGCTTATCAAGCTATTATTTTCACAGCAGCAGTTACTACTTTTGCAGTCAGAGTGATACAGATAAGTCTAACTAATCAGACTTCTTTTCCAAAATGCAAAAATCGTATGTTTAGTTGCCATTTTTGTCATAAAAAGTTCTTCATGTCTGCAATTGTTGTTTTTTGCATCACTGTATCCTAATTGCTACAAAAAAGACATCTCTCCTCCCTCCTGAGAGCAATAATGTTTAGAGATCTCCTGATATGCCTACTACTTTCACACAAGCACATAATTTCCTGTCACTGCATCAAAAACTGTAATACTTTTCCATGCCAGGGATATGAAACGGGTAATAGATAAATACAAGCATAAAGTCGACATTGGAACAAAGAAACTTGCAAATGAAATGAGCATTTAAACATTTTACTGCTACGCCACTTAAACAATCGCAAATCAATGTCAAATCGAGTTGAAAAAATTCCCTCTAAAAGGTTTAGAGGAAATTCTGAACTGTGCCAAAGCACAATGGTCTTGACAGGCCTCACAATTAGTCATACATTACGTTGGACATGAGAACTTATTACTCACAGAAAACCACACGAGGATGTCACCTCATTCAATGGTCTTTGTGTATGTATGATTTGATGCTCCATGTATCAGCTTTTTCATACCTCCTGCTTATTTAAATGTAAGAATAACTTAAACAGAAACAGGAAGCATCCACCAAAAACAGGTCTTTAGAAATAATCAGAAGGGAAAGAACTGTGCTGACGTATTGTGTACAGGTGGGTGAAGACAAAAGCACAAAAATACTAACAAAGCAATACTAAAGACAAACACAACTACAAGCTCTTAAATCCACGCACAACATGAAGCTTGTTACTGTGTGTTGTAACATTTAAGACTTACAAAACAATAAATAAAGCACAGAAACATAAAGATGCTGCAAAAGTTTTTTGGCACGCCTGGTAAAGATTTGGAAACAGCTCTGAAAAAAACATTTTTTTATTTGCAGTTTTCTGATTTTGCTGTGAAAAATGTCGAAAATCCGACCTTAGCATTTGACATGGTTGGAAGACAAAGAGAGCGGAATCTGTGAGCATTCTTTTCCGCACAATTTCTATACCTCCAAGGTGACAAACATCAGCTCCCAAGGGTCAGTGTCCTGCATCTTTAAGATGTGTACCAGCACAACTGAATCAAAAGGCTGAATCACCTCCTCAGCGTGCTGCTGTGTTAGATTAAAGTGTGTTGAAGGAGATATACATATGTAATAGAAGGACAAAAAAAGGTTTCTCCTTAACATTCCTCTCAGAAACTTAACAAGTAAATGGACGAATTTACTACCTGCTTCTCCAAAAACATCTATTCACCACCACATGTTCTTCTTTCTGCTTTGATGTCCGCTTCTTCAATGGATTTAGTCACACTGACCTTTTTCTTATGTGGCTAGACTCTGTCTGCAAGATGAATATATGAAGGGGAAAAGACAAGTGAAGGACACGAGGGAGATTAGGAGAGATAAGTGGAGTTTATGTGTGGAGGAAGAGGTCGGGAGTTATCACATGGTTGACCTGAGGTGATGTGACAGGAACTGTCATCACTTTCTTCAACACAGAGCCTGGATCGTCTGTACAGGAGAGGAAAAAGGGCAGTGCAGGCAAATCAAAGTCCAACTAGATCTTATTTTATAAGTCTTCTACTGTGTGTGTGCATGGTAAACTTGTGGATGACTGTTCATGTGTTGATCTGTTGCTGTTTATGCTCAGGAGATCCATCTTTAATCTTGTGTGGGAGGCTAAGTCCTGGTCATATGGTTGTGCTCACAGGACCCCTGCAGAACGGACGCGTCCTCAGTCTTCAGTGCCCCCCTCCTGAGGTGTGAGATCATGTCTGCACCAGGGATGTTGCCAACAGAATAGAGAAGCAAGCGGGAAAAAAACAGTGTGTGCGTGGGTGTGCGCGCCTGTGTGTGTGTGTGCAAGTGGAGGAGAGTGTGCATATGTATGAAGGCATGTGTGTCAAGCAGATGGGAGGAAAGAGAAATTAGAGAGGGGTAAAAGGAGAGTAGCGACAGAAAGTCTGCAAGAGCATGTGTGTGTGTGTGTGTCTGTGTGTGTGCTGGACTGTGGGGGCTGTGGAAGGGTTTGGGGGAGGCTGAGGAGAGAGAGAGAAAGAGAGAGGTGGGGGGGGAGCAGTGTGGTTAGGCATCCAGAGTCAGTGAACATTTTTCTGGCAAGCCTCCTCCATGCTCCTGGCCGCTTGCCCGGCTCTGAAGCAAACTTAAACAAACTCCTGTTGCAGCCATCTGCTGGGCCCGCGGGATAAATCACAGCACTGCTCCGCTCTGTGTACAGCTCAGCCGCACCACTATCAGGTTACTGTGTTAGCGGCCTCACACATACACACACGCACTCACTGTTAGGCATGCAGGAACACATTACAGTCCTCCATCTCATCCACACACAGACACACACACACACCGAACTATGCGTCAGCCTGGAGCCAGGGCCTGCCATGGGGCTCACACCACCAGGAGAGGGCCAGCAACATGTGGCCCCGCTAATACCACAGGGGGAGATGAAGATGAGGAGCAAGATGAGAGGAGAGCGGGATAAAAGGGGGAAAAGTGGGAAAAGGAGAAGAGAGTGATGTGATGGGGGAGACAAGGAGAGAGGTGACACAGCTGGGAAGATGGGAAGAATGAAAAAGTGGAGAGAAAGAGAAGAAGACCTCTGACACTTCTGCTTGAGCCAAGTGCTATTTTTACAACCCCCTGGAGAAGAGAGGAATATAAAAACATCTAGGACCCCTCTGTGCCTGTGAACTCTCATAACAACTTAATCATTTTATGCTCTAGATCAGGGGTCCTCAACTCCAGGCCCGAAGGGTTGGTGTAGGGCAGCGTTTAGATGTGTCTCCGCCTCAACACACCTGAGTCAAATAATGAGGTCATTAGCAGGACTCTGGAGAACTTGACTGCGTACTGAGGAGGTAAATCAGCCATTTGACTCAGGTATGTTGGACACATCTAAAAGTGTCTCCCTATGGGCCTGGATTTGAGGACCCCTGCTCTAGATTTCTATAATTTAGTCATTTGATGTTGCACCATGAAGCTAATTCTACAATTAAGACATGTTTTGAGATTTCTTATGCCATTTAAACCTATACTAGAGTCTTTACATTACCCGTAACTAACACATTGCACACAACCCAAGTCTATGTTGGGAAATGGCACTGACTGAGCTTGCTAGCAAGTCTTGCAGCGTCGGACGCGGCTAGGTCTGCTTTCAATAAGATGGAAACATCAGCAGCCATGGTGAATGACCAGCTGAAATCTATATTAATAACATGTCCGCACAGCAGATGGCACACTTGAAAGGGATACAGAATAAATTATGAGTAATTGAATCCACGGGATCTATCTGCAGCACATAAACTGCATCAGTTTATTTGTGACTCATGGCATGGTCATGTCTCTGTACCCTTGGAAACTATTTCAAAAGTCTCATTGTCCCTGTATGTGTTCAGAGGTTAGTCACTGAGGCCATAACACTGAGGAAACAGGATCAACATTACCAAAAGACAAATGTTAAAAACCCTGGCAATACCTCCTCAAAGTTTAAGCCAGTCACTCCAATTTGGATGTTTTGTGTATTAGTGCAAAGCCCACATAATGCTAAATGAGTCAGAGTAACTATATCGTCTGCATTCTTCCAGAGTCATCAGAGTCTCTAGTGTCATGTGGAGGCTCCGTACAAAGCTAAACTCCCCTTCTGTCTCAGTCCTCCCAGCTGTCCTGGGGCTGGCAGGACAAGCTGAGTATGCGAGAGACCAGGTGGCGAGGGGGGCAGCTAGGGGTGTGCAGAGGTCAGGGCCAATGCTTGAGGATGATTACAGACAGAGGAAGAAATCCAAGAAGGGAACGTCTTCTTCTGCCAAAATAAGCTCCCGGAAGATCATCGGCAGTGCTCCTCTCCTGCTCCTCTTTGGTTGGAGGACAGAAAGAGGTGAAGAGATCACTCAAATGGCTGGTGAGAGCTGGTGGTTCTGCTGTATATTTAGTCTTTGGCCTCCAGTTGGACTGACACCAGAGTCAGGGAGAGCAAAGGCAAGTAGGAGGGCAGGAGCATGACACAAGAGCAAAGTGGAATGAAGTAAATAATGGTTAAAGTAGCTAAAGAACAAAAACCCACATTCACAAAAACCTGCAGCCGTATTTGGGGAGGAGCTACAAAGAGCATGACTACTGAAAAGCGCTTAATCGCAATGAAAAATAAAGCCAAGCGCAGAAATTACATGCTAAATGCCTGGTTAAGAAAATAGGTCTGCTGCTAGCTACTGTGCAGCTACATCCTCTGCTTGGGTCCAGATGCAGAACCACACATACTCACAGAGCACACACATGTGCAGCTGTGGCACAATGCAGCTGCGTTTCCCAGAGAGAGAGAGCAGACACCTGCCAGTGCTCTAACCACCTGGCAGATACGCACGTGCAAAAAAAAACAAAAAAAACATACTCATGCACAGCACACACATGCATGCAGCTGTTCTTAATGACAGTAAAAGCAGAAGTTACACTGTTTTTATGTATGTGTATTTGAGTGCAAGTCTGCAAATATGCATTTACAGGACAATGTGTAAAGTGTGTGTTATAGCCAGATGGCAGCTGGCAGGGGGAAGGCTGAGCTGTTGTTGTATTACCCTCTGTTCTCTATAATTGCCACAGTGAACCTGGGTTTACTACTATGGAGTAAAGAGTACAGGAAAGTACGGAAGCAGCTTTTACAGCGTAACCATGCTATGGTACTATCACATTATACTCAGTGCATGAAGGCAGTGGAAGGGTATAATACAGGGCAGATGTACAGCATGTGAAGTGTGCTTATGAAAAATAGAACTTAGGCCTCTGTACAGGCTTGAAAAATGCTTCTAAAAGCTTTTTTTTTCTTAGAATAAAATAAAATAACTAAAAATCATTCATTTATTCTGTATCATTGTGTCTGTCTGGATCAGTAAATTCCTTAGAAATACTCTTGTCCATTTTTCCCAATGAATATATGAAGATGAGGAAAAGAGAAGTGAAGCACACAAGATAGATTAGGAGCAATAAGTGGAGTTGATGTATGGAGGAAGAGGTCAAGACTTATCACATGGTTCACAGGGATGATGTGACAGGAAGTGTCATCACCTTACTAGTCTAACATTTGTTAATCTCCAGCAGATTCAAGCCTTTAATGACTGGATACTCAGCCACAACTCACAATGCCCAGAAAAAGCTTATTATAGTTGCTATGTGGTATAAAAATGATAGGTGGTTTTTAATCTTTAAAAAAAAAAAGAAGTAGAAACACTTTCTGCTGCTTTACAAGTCTTTTTAGAGTTTGTCTCGCCACCGTCTTTGTGCTAAAAGACTAAACAGACTGAAAGAACTGAACAAAGCTGCCCATTTGGATTTTGGTTAGTACTCCTAATAAACAAATTAATATTATTTAATCTAAACTACTACAGTAGTTAGGGTTATGTGGAAGCATTTTTCTCATTTTCCACCTCCTCCTTTTTCTTTCTCCCTGCTTGTTTTTCCTCTCTGTTCATTTCCTCTTCCCACCAGGTGAGATCCACTCCAAATTGTGCAAAGTGCATAGGTTCTATGCTAAACTTTACCTCTAAGCTAACTTCTTTGAGTTTCCCAACAAACAAGATCTCCAGCCTTCTTGAGTGCAATCTTCAGTTTGTTCCAAAGTTCAAATTGCAGAAACTCATCGTTCTTCTATGGAGCCCAAAAGGTTCAACTCACTGCACAGCAACTTCTTGCTGTGTCCCTACAGGTTTTCTAACAATCATAAAATGTGACTTATGACTTATTATTTTTTTTGCTAATAAAAATCAGATTCAGCATGTAAATAGTTCTTTGTTGCCTCTTAGGTTTATTCACTCTGTTCTCAGTCTGTCAGTTTAAATAGACAAACACGTCTTGGTAGCTTTGCAGTTATTCTACACCAGAGTTGCTCAAGTCCAGTAAGTCCTCAAGAGCTACCATCCTGCAACTTTTAGATGCATCCTTACTCCAACAGACCGGGATCAGCTCTGAACAGACCTGCTAATGGGCCATTCATTTGATTCAGGTGTACCAGTACAGGGAAGCATCTGAAAGTTGCAGGATGGTAGCTCTCGAGGTCTGGACTTGAGCACCCCTGTTCTACACGGGGATAGTTTGATAAGTGCTGTAAGACATGTTCAAAGCTTGGTGTATTCCTATTTGCCCAGACCCTGCTTTAAACATTTATAGCAGTTTATCTCTGATTATAATGCTGTGAACAGCTGGAGATGAAATGGTACAAATATAGAATCTATTTACTAATTCCATAGTTCTGAATGGAGTTAGTTGCACTACCGTTCATTTAGGAGTTACATAAATATGAACATGTGAAAACTCTTTTTTTCACTTCGTAATTATGCATACTTTGTCTTGCTCCATCACATAAAATCCAATGAAAGACAAGTTTGTGGTTATAATGTGAAAAAGTTCAAAGGGTTTCAATACTTTTGCAGTATAACAAATCTTTACAAACTACTTTATGTTTGTCTAACTTTGTATAAACTGGCAGATTTCAGTTTTCCCCCATCCACCTTTATGTTCAGTGTTAATTTGTAGCTTCCATTAAGAGCATTTCCATTCTTTTTTTATTATTATTAAAGGTTTTTAACGGCTCTACTGGCCTTTATTTGAGAGTGGTCATTCAGGAAAGTGGGTAATGAGAGAGGGACAGACATGTGGTAAAGGTCATCGGGTCGAGATTCAAACCTGTGATGGCCACATTGAGGACTACCCATACATGCCATGTATGCCCCACAGCAGCACCTGAGCATTGTCATTTTTAATCAACCTTAGTCCGGCCATTGCCTTCCTTTGTATTCTGCTTGATTACAAGACAGTCTGAGCTTTATCCCATTTAAAAGTTTGCCTCTTGTAGATTTCTACCGGCCCAATCTGAACAGAAGTTGTGAGCAATGACCACAAATTTCTGAACTGTTTTAGTATTGTAGTCTGCCTGTAGTTTAAGCAATGGGAGAGGAGGAGGTGAACGAAGCCGTTCAGTCTGAATTTCCAAATATGAAATTAACATTAACAGTCGCTTCGTTCAGCTCGGTTGTTCTTTCTTTTCAGTAGAGGCTGGTTGTTCACAGCATAAGCAATTTCAAGCATTCACCTGGCGCATTACATACATCATGGGCAATTTGGTAAAATTATAAACCTCAACAAAGTTCACACCTCCAGGAAGAAATTGTTTCTCAATAGCCAAGAGCCCAAACCCTCTGCATGTAGTAAATAGAATAGAACAAGGGGCTAACTCAACCAGGCTCCACATCCAAAACGAGGAACAACCGAGACATTCAACAATATGGGCCAAAACTGGCATCCCACTGGTTTTTGAGTAATCTTTCATGGAGAACAGAGCAGCAGTGATGTCAATCCCATGAAGAAGATAGACTTTATGGGATTTTATGAAGTTTATCATAAAACTTCACACTGAATTTGGAACATAATAATGCACTACAATTGCTCTTTGGTTGAGGATCTGGTGCTGGGTTCAGACATTCTGAAACACTGAACTCACCCTCCCCTCTCTGACTACAATTGAAGATCAGAATTTACAACTAGGCCATAAAACTCCTTTGTTTAGGCTTCAGGGAGACTGACCAATTATCAAAATAATTATGATTTATTGTCTCTGTAATGTTTGAAATACAATTAAATTGTTATCCAATCAGTGCATTACAAAAACAAACAAAAAATAAAGCATATGAGAGCATATACAACACAAACAGCATTTTTTTCACAGATCTTATGCCATGTATTTGCAGCTTTAAGTGTGAAAACTGCTGTAGGATAAAAACTGTTCCTTAGTCTATTTATCATTGTTTTTATTATTTTTTACCATCTCCTTGATTGGAGGAGTTCAAACAATGAGTATCCAGGGTAAGAAATGTCCTTTATTAAGTGTTTTTGCTTTCTTGGGGAACTGTTAAAAAGCACCTCCTGCAGTGTGACCTAACAGTGTCATAAACGTTGGACCATTAAGTAGGTAAATAAAAGAGATTCACTTCCCTTTAATACATGGGTGGGCACTCCTGGTCCTCGAGGGCTGGTGTCCTGCAACTCTTAGATGTCTCCCTGGTCCAACACACCTGAATCCAATACCTGAATCACCTCCCAAGTGCAGTCAAGTTCTCCAGAGTCCTGCTAATGACCTCATTATTTGAGTCAGGTGTGTTGAAGTAGAGATACATCTAAAAGTTGCAGGACCAGGAATGCCCACCCCTGCTTTAATACGTAGCAGCAGAGTAAATTTAGTGTAGTATCTTTGTTTCGTTTGCCCAACTAAATAATCGGTGCTCATTGTAAACAAACCTTTTAACCTGAGTAATACAGTCTCCTCATGCTTTTTATCTGACAAATATAGCCTAGAGAAAATAGCAAGGAGTCATTCTACAGGTTTATTTCAATAGATTGTAATACAAAAATGTTAAGTATTAATTCAGTTAAATATAGCTTAATCAAGCTATACTATGAATAAACATGTTAGACTGTAACAATCTGAAATCTCAAAAATATAACAATATGGCACTTTGCTTTACCTCTACAATCAGCACAAATGCAGACAGGCAGGCACAGAGACCTGAATGACAATTTATTGAAACCAAATGCTCTCTTTGTGACATAACACTGGAGCAGTTATTACAAGTCCAAGAGTGTAATAGGAGTGTAAAAATCTTTTTTCTCTGCAACAGCAGATGATTTCATTTTCATTTAACCTTTATTTAACCAAGTTGCAAAACTAATTGATCATAAAATTCTCATTTTCTGAAACAAAATCTCATAATGAAGGTCAATCTGTTTCCGTCTGTTTATGGACCAGATTGTCCAAAAACCTCAACTTCCTCAGTCAGTGTTGAATGTATTTTCCTTTCAAAATTAAAACCTTTTGCTCAAATAAAATTAAACACAGCCTTACCCTGGCAGCTCTCTGACAGATCACTCACCACTATATTCTTTATGTCAATTTGCACCAACAAGCAAAGGATGACAGAAAACCTAATCACTCTCTCTCTCCTAAATATTTACCAACATCAGCTGTCTGCCAGGAAATGTTCATTTAGTCACAATGAAAACCTTATTTCTTTTGTGTTTAGTCGCATTTTAACTTCACTGTAAACTTCTTGAAAAGATTGCAATTTAAGCCAACGTCGAGTGAAACAACAGTAAGTACCGGAAAAATTACAAAGACACCACATTGCACAGCAACAAACTATTAAGTGAAATGCAACTTCACTTAAAATATAAACCCTGAAGGACATTTTTTGGAGCAGAACCAAAGGCTTCACCTAGTTTAAAGAGTGTTATGCTAGTACTATGACCAGCATTATCACAGGTAGCCTCGTATATAGGATGTAGCTAAACCACCAGGCTCAGATATGACCGAAAAGACAAGAAAAGCCAGAACACCTCAGTCTCATCTGCTGCGTGAATGATCTGACCTCTCCATTGAGACGTGGTCAGGAATGCAGCACAGAGTCAGACTAGCGGGAAGAGAGCGATTAAAGCTTTGAGAGCTAATCAAAACCCACCTTCAACAGCTTTCACATTAAACCCCTTTAAATCCCAGAGAATTCCCACTGAAACGCGAGGCCGTCTGTCAGACCACGGCGCTGAGAGCGGAGCACAGCTGCAGCAACTTTATACGCTACACGCGATACAAACAGTTTTTATGAAACATACTCACACATGAACATCATATTCATAGCCACAACACCTTTGAATATTCTTTCTGATACTCCATGCTGTATCATTAGCTTTAATAATTAAATGATGAAATAAAAAATCTTCTCTTTTATTTTCTTCAAGCTGCAGTTTGAAGCCAATTAACCCCACAGATCCTTTTTTCCTCCTACTAATCTTCTTTTTTCCGTCTTCAAATAATTAATCCTGGCAGCTTTTTGTCACCCTTTCTGACATCACACCTAAATTTGTTCTTTGTTTTATTTATATATATATAATATTTATTTATTTATTTCACTTCTCATGCCATTCTGGAAGCATCATAAGGGGATCAACATGTTTTTTTGGGAAATGATAAAATACATTCTTTAAATGATGAAGACTAAATCTCAATCATCCACATCAATCACACATGCTGAGAGCAAATGAGTAAAATAATAAAAAATAACAATTCAAGTAAAACCAGAAAATAATAGAACTGTGAAATCTAGAAAGGGGATTTTTTTTTTCCTGATCACTCCCAGACACAATCATAATAATATACTAATTTAATAATTATTTTTGAATATTTAACAAATAACATCTTTTATTCCTTCAAAATGTTTAATTCAACATGCAAAACCTGCTCTGTTGATATTTATCCTATTAGAAAAATGAATATGCATTATTGATTTTTTAATGAAATAATTAAAGTAAACTTAAAAGAGTCTAGAGTTGGTAGCATGGCAGATGAAGACACAATTTATTTATGTTTTGCAGTTTGCCTATTTAAAAGTTCAATATGTGGGATGCGGCGACATCAAGTAGCACTAGCTTCACATTGCAATCAAGGAAGGGAATGAAAGGAATCCAAACAATCTAGGGGTGAACCAAATTATCGGCCAGCCGATTTATTGGTGCAGATTTCCTTAATTTTGGGAGATCAGTGATCGGCCTATTTTTACATGAAGTCGATCCTATCCACCAATCTTATCTACCTCGGCAAAGGTTGAAAAATCAACCATTGTCCTTTGTTCTTCCGTCAGAGAGGTTTGACTGACAGACCAACCCACCAGGTTACGTCTGAAAGTTTACTGTTAACAATACTAACCCCACTGTTGCCAATTCAGAAACTTTCTTGCAATATAGAGCAACTTTTCAGACAAAAAAATTGGTATCGGCCAAAATCGGAAGGTTAGATGTTTTTTTAAATATTGGCAATCGGCGATCAGACAGAAAACTGCAATCGGTGCACCCCTAAAATAGTCCTTTATTAAGTAACAATTTTCTGTATTCTGGGTATTGTTTTGACTATTATTTTTATTGCTTTAACACATTTATGCCTAAATAATTGATTTTACTATTAGAAGTTAGAACTTATATCTAAGTATCTTTATAGAACAGTTACAATACACGCTTAAAGACGCTTTAGTGTTTGCTGTTGCCATTTTAACATTTAACACCTTAAAAATGTGCTTGCTAACAGCATTCTAATAAAACCAAGCATAATTTTCAGCTCAAAGTGAAATGATTATCGCCATATTTTCTAACATACTAAATTAACATAGAGCAGGAAAACAAATGATAAACTCTGCTGACTTATGATCGTGTCAGTAGCTGTTACTTTCTGTGCTACTCTTTGGATTTGATATGAACAATTAGGAAATATAAAGACAGTGTAATGCACTGTCTTAGAATCTCTCATTTATTCTGTGAACACATCTGTGAACTATAAGCCTCAATCAAAGTTTGAATGTTTCTTTCTTTAATAGCTTCTACCGTCATATTTTTCAAAGTTAATTCTTATGAATCTCTCGGTAAAGTACGAATCTGCAGCCGCTTGACATTTTGCCGTGCTGCTTTCAACTTGAACTCAACCGACCTAAACCAAACCCTGGATGTGCGAGCACAGGGCACTAAAGGGAACCAGATGGGAACTCCCTACTGACAGCTCAAACCCCAGCGATGACAGACCTTCTCCAGCCAAACGCATGGTACTAAAGCACCTGTTGCCCTGAGGCTATTTTGCAGCACCTCTTCCCAACACCACTGGCTCCTTTTTCAGCTATGAGGTCACTCAGGCCAAAAATGTCCAAAGCGGTCACTTAAAACTTCCCCCCACCGAAACCCCCCCAATTATTATGATCCCCATAACCCTGGCAGAATGAATAACTAGTCCCATGATCATGGCAAAAATTTATAAGTGCAAAGTCTGATTGATAATAAAGGCTTAATTTGGGGTGCAATAAAAATGACGGCCTGTCCAACACTTACTTAAGGAGCAGAAGGAGAACTAAGTGGACAGCTCCACACAGAAGAGTGTGAGTCTGTGAAAGCAGAGGCTGCTCTGTGTGAATGGCGTCCACAGATGTTCTTCACATGTCCAGCATGGTTGGACAGTCAGTGTTTGTTTGTATGAGAGATTTGTTCATAGGAGCAGCTGGCTGTCCAAACACTCCTCATCTCTTCATTTACACATCACCCATCCCTGACTGCCCAGAAGGTGTGCTCAACAAAGACCCACACACTCTTCAGCTTTGTAAATCATCTGCTGGAAAAATCAGGAATCTGTTTTGAGATTTAATTTGTATATCTTTGAGGGAAGTTTAAAAAAAAATGTAGAAAGAAAAAGAAAATCAAGTGAACGAATGATCTAACCTCGGAGGAAGTGTGTGCAAGTACAGTTGACTGAGCCAGCCCATCTGGAGCACTTATGAAAAGGTTGTTTATAACTCACCAAAGTGACTCTAGTTTGTCATTTAAATGAGCAAAATAAGAAAACAGCCCGAACAACTGCTGAGATGTAATGGCCTGTCGTCAAACATGAATTACTGCCAAACTTCTTTTGATATACACACACAATGTGGACACAGTACAAATCCAGTCATATTTCTGAAGGATTAACTTGACCTCAACCCTTTCACCTCCTTGCAAAGAGATTTTTCAACGTTGTCACAATAAATACAATAAAAGTTAGCTTTAAACTGCATTCCTCAGAAATGCTCCTCAGTGTTCTCAAACTAAAACAAACTGTTTAGCACCAGGTGACACATACTCAGTCATGCTTGTTAAAATAAACACATGAACGCAGCAAACACTGGACTGGCCATGGCCTCCGGATCCCCATAGTTTCCCTCTTTTGTTTATAGATGTGAGTTCTGATGAAAAAAAGATTTTAGTTTCCTTTTCATTTCAGTCAGAGACGCACACATGAGAATTACTCTTCTGTCCAGGAAAGAATAAAGTATTGAACAGAGCAGTGAGCAATTTTAATAATATATTGCTACTTTAAACCATAATTATTGCAGGTTATGGACAAAACAACCCAGGAAGCACTACTTCGTTTTGTTCTTACCTTGTGTCTATGTGTTTGGGAATCCAATTCAGGATCATTCTTCTCTCCAAGTGCGGCTCCATGTCCCGGCATGGCTCCATCCTGCTGCATGCTCTGTCCCACCTGCACCACCACTTTGCAATCCACACACGAACCTATCACCAGCCTCCTGCCATCATCCACCAGAAGCATGCGAGGGCTGCGAGGCGCGTACAGGAACACAGGTAGCCGAGCCACAGTGACAGCGCACAGCCTGCCTTGCCTGTGCTGCTCCTGCCTGCAGAAGAAGCACACAAAGGCCTCACAGCTGTACTGACGGGCCCACTGGGAGCTCGGCGGGTGAGAGATAGCACCAGGTAAGCCAGAGTTAGAAGGGCTGGAGGATTTCAGGGCCTTGCTCTCATGTTGTGCCCACTGAGAGTGCAGGTCATGGTAGCAAAGTTTACAAGCGGACACGAGGCCTGTGGCATCAACTGGTTTAGCACCTGGTGCAGGTGGGTAAACTGTGAGAAATGGGAAGAAAGGCTCCCTCTCCACAAAACGACTGGGGGGATTGACATGCAGCTGGTACTCTGCACCTGCACTCAGTTCAGCTCCACACAGGTAACACACCGACAGGGAGCTGCTGTGGCGAGAGACCACCCCCACCTGAGAGTGGACGGGTCCGGACCCATCGGCGGACAAAGAAGAATGGTACCGAACGAGAAAGGAGCTGACAGATGTGATGAGGTCTTCACTGAGGCTGAGTCGATATGTGCTCCAGATGTCCCGCAGAATAGCGTGGCATTGTGGGCAACAGTGCACACGGCCGTTCTTCACCGCTTGAGCGTTAGGTGGGCAAGGCAACAAGCCAATGAAAGGAAAGTACATCACAGCACGGGATTTCCCTACACCAGCTTTTGCATACACAACCCTCAAATCCCCTCTACCGTCCTGACCACAGAGGAAACATGCTTCATGGGAGGGCTTTGGTTCAGGTGTGACCTCCAGGGAACCTGGAGTTCTTCTGTCAAGTGTGTTGTGTTGGGATGGATGGAGACCGGAAGCACTGGAAGTTTGATTCAGGGGGACGACATAGAGGCGCTGAAGGACAGGCACATCAGCCAACTGAAAGCTCTCCCACTGCTGCATGAGAGAGGAGTGGCAACTGCCACAAACAATGGTTGTACCTGAGGGGCTGATGGGCACTGCACCTCGGGGAGCTGAGTGCAGCCACAGGAAGGGGAAGAAGGGCTCTCCATGCGCCCTCTCCTGTTTTTGAACACTGATTTTGAAATGGTCACTGTGTCTGAGTCCAGTACCACAGATATAACAAACCCGTTCCTCTGGAGAGGAGCTTGTAGTGTGATGGGAGAACCTCCTGGCGGAAGGATCTGAGGCAGCTCTTAGCTGAGTTGTTGGCCCTGGTTTGGGACAACGAATGTCCCGCTCATCATCACTTGTGATGTTTATCTCATCTTCTCCGGAGTTGTCAGAGTTGATCTCCCTCGCAACAACAGAGTTGCATTTGGGGATGACAGGAGACAGCGCAGCGCTGGAGTTGTTCTCGGCTTTCCCTCGATGCAGCAGAGATGGATATCTGGACGGAGCGCAGCTGCTGTCGGCAACACGCTGGCTCTGACGCTGCTCCACATGTCTGACACTCTCCTCCTCCAACCAGCGCCTGTTGCGCATAATGACCCCGTTGTCTCGCACAGGTGTGTCAGTTAGAGAATTGCCACAGCACCGCTGAGGGAGTCTCTCTTGGGGCTTCAGCAGAGCTTCTGATGACTGACTGACATTCATAATTTTAGCCCCGCGCCTTGCCGGCTGCACACTCTCAGCTTTAGGCAATTCCCGAGTGTCATAAACACCCACCGAGCAACGCACTGCGCGCTGTGAATCCGGGCTGCTTTTAACACTGATGACATTGTTTTTCCTGCTACTGTCTCTTGGGAATTTGACAGGCGCTCTCAGACACTTGTCCTTGCCCACTCTCTCCACCAGATCCATCTCCTGATCTGAAAGGTTCTCGTTTTCAGAAAAAGATGAGAAATCAGACTCTGCGCCTCCGTCGTAGTTGTGGCTGCCCACGCTGATTCTCCTTTCCAGATCGTAGGAGATGTTCCACTCTTGTGGTACCCGCCTGGAGTCGCACTGGTAGGGTCGTTTCAGCCAATACATGCGCTTCTCGATGGGCGTCCTGCTCCGCTCAAATGAGTTCCACTGCTCCGTCAGGAAGCAGTGGCACACGGCGCACACCAGCGCACAGCCATCCGGGCTGAGCTCACACGCACCCGGGGCTGGCTCTTGATTTTGGAGAAACGGGAAAAAAGGCGACCTCTCTTTCTGATATGTCACTTGCAGCCTTACTTCCTTCCCAGGTGTGACCCCGCTCCCGCATATAAAACAGTGAACAAGACCCCCCAATCCGTTCCGATCAGCCCTGGAAGTGCTACGGGGCAATGCGCTGTCCTCACCGGGCATTGATGCAGCCATGAGCCGGTGTTTGCGAGATAAGGGTGCCAGCTCCTGGTCGCGGGGAGAGTTCATTGTTGTTAAACCCCCGAGGCTAGGCTACATAGCAAAACGTCAACAAGTTAGGTCATACTCGTCTTGAACACTTGTCTCCGAGCATGCAATAGTTTTTGTCCAACTTACAGAGTGATAAAACCCACGGCAGTCCATTGAGACAAACAGCGTGCAGCAGCGAAGCCAGCAGTCCCGTTAAGCGTTGCTCTCACCCGCAAGGAGAAAATCCCTCAAAACTTCCATGTAACTGCACGACAGTCCTTATTTTTTGAAGTCCTTAGTCCACGTGTTTGTTCTGAACGTCCGCATGACAGAAGTTGCGATCACTTGTCGTATCCAGCAAAACTTTCCTGCCTACGCTGTGTAACTTTGGCTGCAAACTCACTCACACTGTACACAGCGCCATCCCCGATTCATGGGACCCGCTCAGACACCCCAAAGACAACCTCCACCCCCAGCCAGCCCCCCAGTATTAGTTTAGATGTTAGATTTCCCGATTAGAATCACACTGCCAAATAAAAACAACAATGCATCACCTGCCAACAAAACTCTTACAGCAATCATAAGACTCATTCAAGGAGTGATGAGCAAAAATAGTTGGAAAACTTGCTCAGTAAAAAAGTACACATTACTTAGTATGATTGCGGGTTATTGACAAGTGATTATCAGTAGTTATTCCAAAGTACAATTGATTCTGATTTATGCTTCACTTAGAAAGAAGTAGAAAGAGGACACAAGTACACTGAGCTTTGCTGTTTAATCCTGGAATGTCATGTTCTTTTCTTAATTCACACTGCAACTACAGTACAGGTCTAAAAATTAACAATCATACCGCTTTGCAGTACTGTTGTGCTCTGACAAATCTTGATAATATGCCAGATTTTGACACATCAGAGATGCTGATGATTTTTCTTGGGACTAGCTTCAGGTATGTTACAACTGAAATCTTTTTTTTGTCTCATCTACTAGCCACAGCTAATATCTTTTGACTATGCAGTTATTCACTACAAACCACTGTAATTATAAACATAAGAGCTGTCATGGGTTTTATCTGAGGGTTGTGGTGGTATACTGCAGTTAAGTATTTTTTTTAAACGTCTTGACATTTTTAAACATTTTTCAACAGTAAGATCTTTTGCAAAGGTTTTTTTTGTTTTTACAAATAGTCCAGCAGTTACTTAATTAGCTGATATTACTTTGCATATTGCTACAGCATACTGACAGTCTATTTCTTGTTTTCTATACCTTTTTGTACACTATTTTCTTAATGTACTGTATATTTATTCCTTGTACTGTTACATTTTATTACACATAGCTAAATTTATAGGAGTAAATGTTATGCCAATGGAACTATTTTACATATATTTAGTAAGAAAAACATTGACATGTTCAATCAATCAATCAAATTTTATTTGTATAGCACATTTCAGCAGCAAGGCATTTCAAAGTGCTTTACATCATATCAAAAACAGAAACATAATGCATCATAGAATCAACAGTAAAAACAATAAAAACAACAATAATTTAGTCAAGTTCCATCAATAAATTTATAATTAAGAATGTTTCAAATAAAATCCTAAACAGGTTTGGTTTTTTTGTAGAATTTGCTTCAACACTAATTTTACTAATTTTATGTTGGAAGCAGAGGGTAAAAAATGTATCTGTATTTGTATATAATAAAGAGCCTGAGGTTTAAAAGAGCTGGTGTTCCTTTTGCTTCTGGTGTGAAAAGAGACTAAGGTAGAGTATTAGCATATCTGTAAAACCATATGCGGAAGTTAGCTTGCAGAGATAAAGGATATGAAGACACATTTTGAAACAAAAGACAGAAGATACAGGCAAAATTCACAAAAACTGTTTTCCTCCTGTCACATTTGCAAATTGCTAATACAGATAATCACAAGTGGATCTGATTTCACATTATATGACCATGGTACTAAAAATTGTGTATGCACTGTCTGAGGATCTGGTTGTATTCATTACTGCAAAGTACTGTATGTGCTTGTTTTTTTCCATGGCCATATGGGAGGCATTATTTTACAGTTACACCACAGGACTCCATACCTCACCACAGAGACCCCCTGAAAATTGGACTTGTCCGAGGAAATATTAAGAACAGACACTTTATCTTTTGCACATATAAATAACAGAATTGATCAAGCAGCAGCAGCTCACAAAAAGCTTACAAACCTTTTATAACATTTACAGAAAGGGTGCTGTGGTGGCGTAGGGGTAAAACACAACCCATACATGGAGGCCTTAGTCCTCGATACGGCTGTCACAAGTTTGAGTCCCGGCTTGATGAAGTAGGTAATGTCTTCCCTTTTTCTCATTACCTACTTTCCTGTCTGACCACTCTCAAATAAAGGCCACTAGAGCCAATAGAATAAAAAATAAAATAAAATAAAGGTTAAATAATATGTCCCTTGACTGCCTTTGAAGTACTGCACCGCATAGATTGGAACATGCTAAAGTTAAAATGCATGTATCTGTAGAGGTTTTGATTCCCCAAACTCATTTTGAACTTTAGCTTCCTAGTGAGACCAGCATCGAATACAGCAAGCAGCCCATGGAAAGCAGATGTCTGTGGTTATTTTTAAAGAACAAACCAGCATTTTTAAAACCAATGATCAGTTCCCATTTAATTAACTTGACTTTATTATCAATATCAAATATGATAACCAAATCCTGTACATGTGGTGTCACATAGAGTTCATGGCTACCTAGATCCATATGAGAAGTGCTGGCACCACTGGGTACATATGCAACTGGTTTTCAGTATCAGCTGTGCCACACAGCAATGTGTTTATGTGAACTTAATTCACCACATCTGCACTATGGTGTTGAGTTCAGCTTACACTTATAGTCCCTTCACACAGGAGTGTGAGACCATGCCATGGTTCCCATGGCCTGTTTATGCATGGCTGGACAGCAACAAATTATAGCAATAATCATGAAGTTGCTATACTCTTACTATTTTCCAAATGCCAATTTTTAAGATTCTTGAGATTCTGAATGTGCTATGTATTTGCAGCACACTTCTAAAACAATCCCACCTCAAACACCCAATTAAATTTTCCCAAAGCGTGACTCTTTCAGACTGGTGAGGATGCATCTATGCATTAACAGATTATTCCAGACGACCACAAGAGGTAAAGTGCCTTGCATACGTTTTTTTCTTCAAATTTTGTGATGTTAAAACCACAAACTTAAATATATTTCATTTGCATTTTTATGATGGATACACCAACAAAAACGTAATACAGAGTTTAGAGGTGGAAGGAAAATCAGATACAGTTTTAAAAACTTGTGGTATGCACTTTGAACTGTTTTATGCACCTTTTTTCTTTTACACTTTAGGTAAAATAAGCCTCTAGCTTTAAAGAAAGTCTTCTTATGCCTTCATTGTGCTTCCTCTCAACTGTGGCAGAACATGAACCCCTGGACAAACCATCACTGCAGCAAAGCATGGTGGTGGAGTGCACAGTTTCAATTTCCCTGACTGTGCCCTACACAATGTGGAGCAAAATAAACATATCATTCTAGTAACAAGACAAAAGAAGTATTAGTTAGATAAATTGATGGCAACCTTTACTATTTACTATTGAGAATTTTCGCTTGCACAGAGGCTAAAAAACAAACCTATGGCTCCTTCAACCAACCAACCCCTTCCATTGATGGTATGAACAATCCTTTACATTGCTGGAGAGTTAACCAAGGGATGAGAGGTTTTTTTTATCACAGTCTTCATTGACGAGCACAGGAACCAGCTCAGCATGCTTTCTTCTTTTCTTATTGGCATTTTGGCAAGCAACTAATTGATGTTCATTACCGCCACCTACTGAAGCCTATCATGCCGAAGTGCTTATCTGAAAAAAACAAACAAACAAAGTTGACAATATACTCAGACTGCAGGGAGTCTATTTCTCTGATTCGATCAGTCTTGTTAGTTCAGTTCTTCAGTTTATTTTTATTTCTTGTCTCTAGTTATTCCTTGTTACTGTAGCTTAATTATATTTCTTAGGTCTAGTTATTCATTAATGTTAGATGTATTTCCTTGACCTTTATGTACTCTCCCTTGCCCCTGTGCCATTTTCTCTCTCTCTCTCTCCTCAGTCTGCCTTCTGCTCTCTCACCTCACACCTGCAACCTTTTTCTAGTCAGCCATCGTTTGCTTGTTCAGTAGTCAACCTTGCTGGTTCCTCTTGTGTAATCCAGTTAAATTCTTTTACTTCCCTTTTGTTCTGCTCTGACTCTCTGTGTTCTCTGTGGAGTTTTTTGTTGTAATTTTTAGTTTTTTTTAATTCTTCATTAAATCCTCACATTAACTCTTCGCCTCAGCCTGTCTAGATTTGGGTCCACTTAACTAACACATCATGACACATTCAATGTTTTGTGATGCTGCTTCAAATGCATAATAAGGTTGGTCTTATTAAACTTCACTGGTTTTGTGCCACAAGTTTTGCACTCTGCTGTAATATCTTTTTTGGTCTTTAATGAAAAATACTGCCATTAAGCTGACATCGCCTCTACTCTAGTAGTGTCATCTACGACTCTGTTAACAAATTCTGTTGCTGTGATCATGTCTGCTCTGCATGAGAAATACAAGCACTACTGAATAAAAATACTGGGGTGGACTATTTGCTGGAATACAAATCTGGGCCAGACTATTTGCTGAAGTGGATCGCTTCTATTTAGATGCAGAATGATAAAACCCCATACTGTTTTTTGGCTGATATCAGGACACCCTTAGTTTTGTGTGAAATGTATTATGTCACAAAAGAAACCCAAGACTCCTTAAACACCATCATTACAGTATCTTACACCATCTGCCATATTCTCTTGGTAAGCTTTTCAAAACTGTT
This sequence comes from Alfaro cultratus, assembly GCA_903066825.1. NCBI lineage: Eukaryota > Metazoa > Chordata > Actinopteri > Cyprinodontiformes > Poeciliidae > Alfaro > Alfaro cultratus. The sequence goes on from CAEFZX010032214.1 coordinate 30,931, forward strand.
TTGTAAAAGGGGGGAGATTACATAATTCCTGACATGATACCAAAGTTCAAGCCAAGACCCAGTAAAGACTGCTCACATTTTATCTGATTTGTCTTTAAGCTGCAGCACAGTTGTCATCTATTGCGAAGGCTGATAGAATACAGTATTTACTATAGTTCCCAAGTACTTATTTCTGTGAAGCATACTCCCCCAAGTCAAATGTCAGAGCAGCATTTACTGTGTCTTGCATTGAGTTGGCATGTTCTACCCAACCGAGGCAACTTGATGATGCAAAGCCTGACTGACAGCCCTGACTTGTCTGTGACCTTTTGCTACACTATTCTTTACTACTTCCTTCCCTTTTCTGTCATGTTTTTTTTTCTCTGATGTACTTCTTTATTGGTTTGCTTTTTATTTTTTCTCCCAATGTAAGCTCCAAACTCATTTTAATTAGTTGTTAGCTTGCTAATACCTTAATTTTCTGTGTACACGGCAATAAAGCATAGCCAGGAATCACAACCAAGTTGTTAAGAAATACAAGTTTACAACATTTCACAGCCTTCTCAAACATGCACCCTTTCACACAATGAAGGTTTCTCAGAGGCATGGCTGCTCATTTACCCACACTTGTTTTTTAATTGATTTGTTTTAATCAATCAATCAAGCCTTTTTGGTCGACATTTACGTATATGGTCCATAATAAACAAAAACAGACAGAACAACAACAAAAAGCAATAAAAATAAAATTATCATCCATTACCATTTAAACTAAGGCACCAGTGATTCCACAAACCAGAGAAGAACCTAACTGAGCTATGAACAGGGCTGGTCAAAGTGGGTATGATTGTGTTTACAGAGTCTAGTGACCTACACATACTCTGAACATAAGGTTTCGAACCACAGCAGTACAAGTTGGTACTGTAGCATTTACAGACATCTGACTGGTACTACTCCATTGCGGCACCTTATGCAGAATCCTTATGTGCACGACCCGAAGTTCATCCATGCCGCTTTTTCTGTAATGCTGCCACAGGTGGGCAGTATACATTGGAATACAATATCCTTTAAAGAATACACTTAAAGAATTTCTGAAGAACCATGTTAGCTTGTACATATTTCATACAATGCTGTTTGTAAATGTTTCTATCATCAGACAGGTCAGCGGTGATGTAACCTCCCAATTATTTTACCTCATCACTGACTTGGAGGATGCTGCCAGACAGAGCAAAGTAAGGGAAAGATAATTTAGTGTCCTCTTTACTCTTGACAATCATGGTGTAAGATGTAAATTTAAAAGAAACAAAAAACACAATACATTCTTAAATCCAGTCTTTATTTTTCTATGTTTCCATAAAGTGGAGGCTAGGAGCAATTTGCATTGCCAAAAAGCATGTACTGTAATATTGGTTCCTATATGAACGCTACCTGTTAAACTTTCTGGCAACATCGCTGCTGTAAAACAAGCCTAACTTTCATGTCCCTGATACATCAAATCTAAGATTATAACTTTACTCTGATTTGGTTGCAAATGCTTTAGGACCCCAGCAACCAACAGTGGGACTATAATCAAAAGAAACAAAGAACATTTGTGTACCTTCCCAAACAAAAGCTTGAGGCTGCTTTGTGGCTTTAGGTACGAAAATTGTCATAATTGACGAAGCCATCATATCTCCTGTCTATTGATAAGAAGAGGAAGAATGTTTAGCCATCAGTTTCGGACAATGTTGATGATTGCAAACACATGTAATTTCTAAAATACATTTTTGAGTCGTCCAGTCAAAGTCCAAACTACAGCAAAGTAGTTTGTTTGTCCCAATTACGAAAACCTTCAAGCAAAGTTTACAACTAGGTTGAAAAAGGAGGCATCACGAAATTGCTAAAAAAAAATAAATGTTTTGCTAAGTAATTTGTATCTGCAAATGAAGCCTGTTGTGCTCACACAAGAGGGAGAGAGTTCATGTAACATCTGGAGGAAAGCCTGGACTCTTTGTTATTTATTTATTCCTTTATTTCTGCAGGATCTCTTCACTCTCTCCAAGGTCAGAGGTGCAGCTAAGGAATGTGTTTCCTCTGTACAAGAAAAAAAAAAACATACAGTGTGGGTATGCCATTGCTCAAACCATTTGTTAGTTCAGCCCGGGTTATCTAACTCTGACAGAAGCTAATGAGAAAGAAGCTAAATAAGCCCTGGCTTCTAGTTTAATCCACCTTTTTGTCAGTCTTTGTTCTGTTTATTTTTGTTTGGTTACATGTCATTGAGCCTTGTGACGTGCATCTTGCTTTTCTGTCCATGTGGAAGCAAAATTAATGTAAATTCAAAACAGAGAAAGCTGTAGATCAAAGCAGATCAAAAATAGTCATGTGATATTGCCACATGACTTCTGGGTCAGGAAGCATCTACTTTCCCGTGCAGTGAACCCAGTCACAGCTGTGGTTGATCTTTCCCCTCTTTCCCACAGAAGGCATAGCCTGGCTGGAGCCTGTTGATATGCGAGTATGTGTTTGAATGTGTGTGTGTTTGTCCTCATTGACACAAGGACGACCTGAACTACTTTCACCTGTACTTGTCAGTCAGCCCGTAAGTCAGGAGGTCCATCCCAGGCCCAAGGCCCCTAACCCTTCCCGGTGGAGACGTTTTTTTAAAGCCATGACATTCTGATCTGAGCATTCCTCCCTTGCCAGGTCACCGAGACCCAGATGAGGAAGACTGAAAAAAGAGGAAGGATGGTGTGAAAACTTGGACCTTGTTGAAAAAGCAGAAGGCAATGAGAAAAACCAAAAGCAAGATGAAGAGGTAAAAGATTCATGTGGAACACCTGCTCACTGCTGTAGGTTCGGATGGCAGCGTTAGCCAGACATATTTAAAATGCTTTTCTCTGCCTTGTAAAACCTAGACATGCTGTCGGTTTTGGTTAATGATAAAAAGGAAAACACACACTCAAACACTGGGGAAGGCTTCAGAGTGCGTAGAATCACTCTTTCCCTCCCTCTTCCTTTTCTCTGGCACATCCCCATCATTCAGCTGGGCAGCAGCCGCTAATAACCAACAAATAATGACAAGGATGAAAACACAGGACATCAGGGGCAAGAGGGAAGGCCAGCCGAATCCGGGGATGGTGCTGCTCGTAAAGAGACGCCTGGAATAATGGGAAAGGAATGCCGTGCAACGACTCCCACGGGACCGGGTCCAGCCGAAGGCCCTCTGGCTCGCCGACAACAAACGGGAACGCTTGAGGAGAGCAGGGTGCACACATAAGGGCTTTAACAGCACATCCCACCCACCTACCCTCCCCTCAAAACACACACATTCACAGATCCACTCTCTTGCCCCACCTCCCCCTTCCTGTGCCGACCTACTGGAGTCGGCTGTTGTTGTTGGCTGCCTGCCGCTTTCGGAAGAAGCTCTCTCTCCACTCCATCTTTCTTTCTTTCATGCTGCAAGGGAATTGCTGATAAAATGTCATCTTCAGGGAGCTCTTATGAAAAAGTTATTGCCATCCACTTTTGCCCGTATTAAATAATCTTGCACTTTGTCTGCTCTCTACATCTTCAGATATAGTCACTGTTCAATAACGATCCCAAAACGTCGCTCTCTGTGTGGCTTCGCATTTTTATCGGCAGACCAATCACTTATTTTCTGCCCCAAAGGGGAGTGCTTACTGTCAACTCCTTACAACCATATTCATATGTACATTTTTAGCTTTCAAAAAGGAAAAATTTCTTTTCATGTTCTACCTTTGAACTCAATTATTCATGTGTGTATGTGTGTGTCTGGGTCTTGAGCGGCATATATGAGCCAGATATAGGAAAACCGATTGCCTCTTTTTCATTTTGCTTCAGCAAGCAGAGGTGCTGTCTGATACATGAGGTGCCTGACACATGCACAGCTTGTGTAAGGAGACTCTGATTCCACAAAACACGCATGCCCATGTGTATATTAGGACACAGAATATCCTCTCATGGCCCGGCGTGGATTCCTGGGGTGTGTAGGTTGAACGAGGAGCTGTGTAAGAGTCAGCTGTAGGACAAGTTGAAGGGAGAGAAGTTCAGTGAGGATGGAGGCAGGCTGGGGTGCTGATCTCAGGCCGGAGTCGCCTTCGGCTCCTTAAATCACAATCAGGGTCTCCTGTGCCAAAAATGATCCCACCGCAAACCTTTTAATTTTCAGGAGATGCTCAAAAACACAGTGGGAAACAGCCATCCTCTTCAGAGAGTAAATTTCAATACTTAAGATGATAGAAAGTAGATATAAAATGTCTACGTTTATGTTTTAGTAAGTATATAATTCAGTGCAGTCGTAACTATACGAAATAAGGAACAGAGATGATCCGGATGATGAACACTTTGTGTTCAGTCTAGCAACTTTATGTGAAGCATTCTCACAGTCAATTAACATACAGTATACTGTATGTGTGAGTTGCATTATTTCTACAGCCATCATTTAGAGGCTTGGGATTTATAATCTAAAACACTGAAGATAAAAAACACTATTATTTGTGACTGCAGTTTTTCTTTTCTTTCCTTTTTTTTTTTTTTTTTTTGTCCAGCAAGAAAAGGACGTGGGCAATAAACATAAACAATAACAATCCCAATGTTAAACTTTTGCAAGGCACCAACATTTTTAACAAGTGACATTGTTTGTTGCAGAACGGTTCATTCTTTGGAACAATTTATATCAAATACTGTTTATAAGCCCTGTGCTGGGTATGCAGTGCAACTTGGCTACACAATAAAGCAATTTCTGATCAGTCATGTTGTCTCTTCCTTTCTGCTTTGCTTTTCAAGCCAAATAAAAAACAAGGCACAGAAAAGAAATCAAGACAGCAAATCTTCCTCTCTTCGCCCTCTAGTGCTTCTCCTTTTCTCTGTTCTACTGTTCTCTACCATGACAACCTCTTTCACAATACTTTCTCCCCAGTCATTCTGGGACAAGGGCCAGAGTGGTGAGAGTGAGAGTCTCTTTATATTCCACTTTCTTTTACTAAGACAGCACAGTTCCATCGCACTGAGAATGCAGTTTTAGTATTTATAGGTGTTCTCTTTTCATAGGACACCCTCTGTTGGCAGGTTCCCACCAAATGGAACCAACAATGGAGAAAAGTCTGGCCGTGGGAAAAGAGAGGGAAAAAACCCTTGCTATTCTCTAGAGTTGATTCAAAATTATTTGAAGCCTGGAATTAATAATTCAGTGTCTTTCTAAGTCTCAACTTTAAACATCCACTTGGCAGTTAGCTATGGCATTTATTTTATTATGACTTACAAGGTATTCAAACTCTGAACTTTTTCACATCTTGCCACATTACAGCTAAAAACTTTGCATTTTATCAAGGGGTTTCTGTGAGAAACTAACACAAAGTAGGGCATAATTGAGAAGTTGAAGTAAAGGAATAAATGTTTTATTAAAAAAATTAAATATTGAATAATGTTGTATGCATTTTATTGAGCTCCCCTGAGTCTATACGTCATAGGAACGTCTTGATGAAAGTAAAGCCAAAAATCTTTTTTTAGAGTATTGGCTTTCTTTCCCATTTGTACTTGTTTGCCTCATCTTGACTTGACTTTACTCAACTCCACTCGATTTGGGTGTTGACGTGATTTGAATCTAACAAACCAACACCTTGCTCCCTTTGTATTTCCTCATCAACCACCAACCATTGGACCATGGTGTCGATTTCAGTTTTGGCATTTTCCTGAAAGCTCTGAATATGCTCAGTCACTGATGCTGTTGATTTTATCTGAGTGATCATCTGTTCAGGGAAACATAAGGAAGTGTGCGCATACATGTGTCTCCTGACATGCTGAGCAGGTGGTCATAATACGCTCTTTGAGCTGAAATGCAGGAAGAGATGGTGGCAGCTCACTGACACATTCCAGTGTGGCCCAATTTATGTCAAGACAGGACGAGGACCGAATTAAGCCACAGCCTCTTTATGTTCAGAGCTCACTTATGTACCGTATTCACATCTGTCCGCTGGTCCCGTGAGCACACATGATTGAGCACATGTGTGCTTCTCATGATGTCTCACCTCACCTCTCCCACAGCTTCCCAGCAGCTTCCAGAGGATGAAAGCGAGTGAAACCCCAGACTAGTGGGGCTCCACAGCCAATTACGACTGTTTATTTAGCCAGCCACGGCTGCCTAACAGAACAGGAGCACACAGCCAGCCACACAGCCCTGCAGGGGAAACCTCGCTTGTCTTGATTTTTCTCTTTTTCCACTCCTTTTAAACTCCACCGGCATCAAACTCTCTCCAGTTTTTTTTTTTTTTAGTTTTTTTTTAACCTTTTTTCAGACATTCATTTTTCTTGCTTGAGAAAAATTTAATGAAAAAAGGAGGGTAACTATCAACCACCATTTTCTCCCTCATCCATCACTGTGATCAGCCCTTTACAGCGTTTTCCCCATTGCCTTGTTCTTCATCTTTAACCCCACATCTGTCCTTTTCTTCCTCACTCAGCTACACTTTTTTTCCACCTCATCACATCAACACAAATGTCCTGTGATGGATTGGTTCACTGACTGATGCCCGAGGGGGGGTTTTAGCTGTGTCTGTGTGTGTGTGTGTGTGTGTGTGTGCACACCAGGATGTATATTTGGGGTGTGAAGTGGAGAGGCATTGAGGTCCATGCACAGAGACAGGGTGAACCAGCAACACGATATTCATTCACAACACATTTGTCATGCTTAGGCTTGCTTCACGAGAGAAACATGCATCTCTATTGGACGAACCACTCCAATAACGCCTCATGGATTTTTAAACATACTGTACATGATGCATTCTAGAACTAAGCGATTGTTTTACAGGAAGAGATGTTTGTCATGGAAAAAATAGGAGAAAGGGAAATGCATGTCTGGGTTTCTTTGAGTAAAAAAAAGCAAACATTTAAAAGTATACATATATGCAAATGTGAACATGCTCACCTCATCTCAAACTTGTGCTTCAAGGAGAGGTGAACATGTAAATGGATCTTTGTATGCCGTTGCACACGCCTGCAGAGCTAGAACTCTTGAATGGCCAAGGAAGTACCCAACACACACTTAGTAACCCAATCGCCGTGCTAGACGGGTACCACAGGGATAAATGGTGCTCCGACCCCTCGGCTGGCATTAGGCCACACTGAGAAAGTTCCCTCTAAGGTCACAGAATAGACTGAAGTGTCCACTTTTTGTGTCAATACACATCAGAATAAATGAGCAAAGGTGAATTATCCACAGTTTGAGAGTTTAGCTGAGGTAGTTTAATAACAGAGTGGCACAGAGGAGGAATAAAGGTTTGTTCACTTACTCATTTCACTTAGGTGCCTGCGGTTCGGCCCTGTCCTGACCACACTGCACTGCACGTGTGTTAGCTCCACAAACCTTCATTCAACAACACAGAGAACCAAAGCTCATAAAACACAAGATTTCATTTGAAAAGCATTTTGATAAGCGCACGTCAGCGTTTGAAAATTGCCAACATTGTACCTCTATGTAGAATTTATATACTTAGTCTCATTACATAGCTGTACTTTTAAAGTATGAAAAAGTTGAGGAATTGAATACTAGGACAGGGAAAAGTCTCAATGAAATCAAATTTTGATTCATTTTAAAAACTACAATGATTGATCAAAGTCAGATCTTTATTTTATGCTCTTAATGCTTGTCTTTGCTTTAGTCATCTACTGTTTTAGTTTTTCTGAGACTCAAATAACTCGATAAATAGAGCATTACAGACACACGTAAGCCTTTTCTTCATTGTCAAGTATCACTCTAGCCGGTTATGCCTGGTTCAGTTCTACCCCAGTTTGGAGTATCTCTATTGCAGTCTGTTCTTCACTATTGTGGGCATGAATATAGGCACCAACGCGGGAATGTGGGTGGACCGTGAGCACACAGAAGCTGTGGTCGTATAGCTCTGATGATGATGATGTTTGCAGCAACATTCAGCAATGGAGAACCTTGAGTTTGTGGTTTTGATAGAGGCAAATACTTCCATTTATTCTAGTTTGTCTTTTAGAAATTCATTGCTGGCCCAAGCATAATGGAAGTTATTCAAATTTCTGATTGCACCGCTTTATTAAATATGCAACCTTGTGAATTTAGGTAGTGCAATCAAAAGATGTAAACCAAAATCCACGTGTGAACTTTATTTAAAAGAAATTTTCAAACAAAGAATAAAATGCACATTCAGGGTAGAGTGTTCCAGTGTTTCACACAGCGAAATCATGCATGTATTCGGGCTGCTGTTGCTCAAGATCAAACCCATAGTCATGCGATTCCACACTGTGTAGCAGTGGAATGTCGGCTGGTGCACTGCAGTAGTTATAATATTGTTGTTTGGAGTGATTTGGAGTAAATGACAACCAAATCAATGAATGCGGTCTTCTATCAAATCACTTGCGCACAATGTGCGGCTTGGCACAGCTTATGCTACCCCTAAAGTGAGTATGAAAAACAGGGAAAAGTTGCATAGAGATGCAAAGGATCTGTAAATCTGGCAGACCGGTGCAGGCCATGCAGAACTTCACAAGTACATTTAGCAAAATTACTGATACACAACAATTTTTTTGTTGAACTTCCTGGAAGGAGATGTGCAACACATAAAGTACAGTGTATAGAAACCTGCGACATTTAATCAGACAGGTAAGATAACTGAAATTATTGCAAAATGCCAGTACAATAAACAGTTATTTCTGGAACTTTTTCAAACCTCCCTCAAATTTAGAGGTTTAACAACTTTTTATCTCAAGGTTAGATAGCATTGCCACGGAACTGCATGACTTGCATCAATGACATGAGTTTGATTGACCATTTCTTGGTCTATTTCTCCTGGCAGAACTTGTGCAATTGAGTCAGGTTTGTAGGCCACCTTTCTCTGCCCATAAATAGATTTATAGGAGTGAAACAAGAGCTTTGGAAGGGCTACAAAAATCATGGCCAGTCCTTAAGCCACTTAGTAACTAATTTGGCAATAGGGTCCTTGCCCATTCAGAAGACCCAGTCGTGCCCAAGCTAGAAGAGAAAAGAGTATCTGAAATACTGTATTTGAACTAATAATATTTACAAAAAATAAGTCACAAAAATGCATAGAATATGAAAGAATTAATCCTTGAGTTGCTCCATCTTTTACAAATACTTATGATAAAAGCGGTTCCTTGGGACAAAGCACCTTATATTAACATGTGCCCATTAAACTGCATTATCATTTTTCTCTCTGGATGTAACTCAAACAAGAACCATACTCAGTATGTAAACGACCCTCATAATGATCAGTTTAGATTGTACAATAAATCTCCCTTGTTTAAACTCATAAAAAGACCTCCATGAAAATGCAGTTTAAACAATTTCTGCTCCATCACAGACTTTCACCTAAAGTTTTGCTCTCTCTGATTTGCTGTCAGGTTGGCAGGACAATCGCTGGCCTGTAGACTGGCAGGCCTATTGTTTTCATTTCCCCTTCATTAATCACTGCCTTAGGAGAAAATAAAGAGAAAACAGGACAGGAGAGTTGAGAGGAGCGCTGGGGAACCATCTTGGGAGGATCTGTTGCTACTAGACGGTGTGTATCATAACAGCGGCTGTCCACAGGGGAAACTTGGCTGGATAGATCAAAGGCTCATTCACAGCCCACCTCTACCATCTGACGCCCAGGCATATGCACACACTCAGCTGCTATCTTCCCCTCCTTACACATAGGAATAGGCTTCAAGTACAAGCCCTCGTAAAAGTCTAATTCTCAGGTTAAAGGAAGCTATGTTCCAGCCTGGATTACCTAAGCTGTTAGTTGTCAGCGCTGAGGTCTGCTTTTACGATTGTTCAGCTTTTTGTGTAAATTAATTAAAGTTCCATTTCAGTGGCGCCCCTTGTATATGCCAACACATTCTTCAGATTGAGAGCTGAGCTGGCCCCTCTTCAACACATTGCTCTCACAGACTCTTTAATAAGCAGCAGTCCTTACAAACCCCCCCCCAAAATACACAGAGAAGAGGTGGAGAGTGTGAGGTGGGGACAGAAACAGCCAATAAGAACATTTTAATGCAGCGCCTTACAAGACTCCTCAAAGGCCCAAAGGATGAGGTTTCAATTTATTTGCTTGTTAAGTCTACCTCTGTTCTGCAGCATAAGCCCAAACACTAAACCTATGCTGCCATCAAGTGGTCAAGAATTGGAAAAGCAAGTCTCCCCCTTCACCAGGATAACAATCACTCGTCAAAATTAAGTTTTGGATCTGATGTTGTAATATTTGGTAAACTTAAGCTATGAACTTCTGTGCATCTATGTACATGTACATAGAAAATACACAGCTGCACTAGTTTTAAACATATATTTCAGGAATTCAGTGTCAAAATCTATTTTTGAGTTCCTGTCGTTCATCTACTCGTTACCTCACCTATCCAGCAATCCAGAAATCACACTCTGCAGCAAAAGAAGTTTATAGTTTTCTCGGTGAGTATCGGAATCTCTGTTCTTGTTCAACAGTTTGTTATATTGTGTCTTGAATTTGTTTGCTTGTCACCATGCACCAATGCCAATATGTGACATTAAAATATTCAGAATCTTCCACGTGTCTGTTATATTTTGTTCATTTGTGTATAATTTCTTATTTGACTGTTCAATGAAGTAGCTGTCATGTCTGATTATATTCTTTGGATTAGGCTTGTCTAAGATTTTGTACCTTTGGATAACTTAGTAGTACGTTTCTTGTATGCTACCTCCATGCCAACTCCCTGATTGTAACGTCTTGTTTTTCAACATAACAGGCCTTTTCTATCTATATTGCCTTTTGGCTCTATGGATAGAAAACTGGACCCAGTAATGTGCATTAGTATGAAACTCCTTTCTGCTTAAGCAGAAGAACTGAACAGAACCAGATATAAGAACCGGTTTCCTAACATGAAAGCGCAGTCTTTTATCTATTAAAGGACAATTACATGTTGGTATGTTGACTAGGAAACAAATTAATCTTATGTTGCAGTAACTTGATCTCAGAGTGAATTCTTTTGAAAAACAAGCTCTAATTTAGGAAAAGAAACTGAAGTGGAGTAAGATAAGATTTTTAAGTCAATTTAACCAAATTACTCATGTCACAATTGGTATTGGTGATTTTTCAATTTATGCTTTTCTTCCAGAACTTAATCAGTAGTTCAAAATCTCTAATCAGTAATACATGACTGTTTGTTACCTTCAGGAACAAATTTCTATATTCAACAGAAATGTATGTTTCTTACCCTTTACCAAGATGAGGTTCAGTAATGATCTCACCAAGTGTCAGACTTGTAAGAGAAAAAAAGCAAGCACTCAAGCTTCCAGAATCAAATGACTATTTTCCCTCTTCAGCGTGACATGCGGCTCTGAAGAAGCCTGGTAACAAGACATTCACTTGATTCAGGTGTGTGAAGAAGGGATGCAAGTAAAAGCTCCAGGAAAGTCATTTTTGAATTCTGGACTACGGCACTACTGACCTGGAGAGACCGTACGATGATGAGGAGTGGTCAAATATCTGTTTTCTCCAAACTGGTGAAATTATTTTAGAAAATATTAAGTGTTATCTAACAGGCAAACAGGAGTTTTGACAAAATCTATGGGATGCTAATAGGTGTGGTGTGAGCAATTGATTAAAATCTGTAATTTTCTGGCATTTGACGATGTAAAAATATGCTGTTGCAATAAAGAATTGGGGGATTTTTTGTACTTCTTTAGACGTCTTTTTCAAGGCCTGGTCATAAATATACCGAAAACTTAAGAAAAACGTTCACTTTTCTATCGCTGAGTAAATCTAGTATGATTATAGTTGTCCTGTCAACAGATTTTCCATCCCAATAATTGGTCAACAGCCCTACAGTCACCATGGGCCTTTTGGTTGCGTCTGTAATTAACTTCCTACTTACCCAGCTTTCAATATAGGAGAAATTCCATGTCATAGGTTTGCAGTTGTGTCCTTTGTGTTTCTTGTTCCTCATAATACTTTGTTCTCTAATATTCTTTCACAAACCTATAAGACTTCTGAAGACCAGCTGTATGCATGCTGACACAAATTAAACACAGGTGAACAGTATTTTCATAATAGGTGATTTCTGAAACCAGTTGGTTGCCATTTTCTCTTATTCTAAGACACCAGAGTGAAGGGATCTGGATATACGAATGCAATATTTTGCAGATGTGTATTTGAAGAACATTTTATAACTTACAGTGCCCATCATCTTACTTCTACTTTACGAACTATCATTTTATTGTCTTGGTCTATCACAGAAAAAAACAATAAATACTTGAACTGTGTGGCTTGTTTTACAATATCTTGAAAAATTTCAAGTGTATGATACTTTTGCAAGGCACTGTAGCTCTTACGTAGATTTCGTTTGTCCTCTTAAGCTCTGTTGTACAATATTGACATGTGTTTTGAGTAAAATTTATGCGAATGGTTCAGTTATTCTTTACAAAACGTGGGAGACGTTGTAGATGTGGGGCTGAGTTTGTGCCAAAATGTTTTGATCTGGATTTCTATTCTATTCTGATGGCTGATCAGCTAAAACAACACAAACCAGAAGAGTCTGATTATTTACTCCACATTCAACATCTTAAGTCCTCCATTTTTCACCTGCCAAATCTTAATGGGGCACAGAAATGTCCTCTACCTCAAGTCTAGGCTGTGTTAAATAACCAGAGAAAATCATTGTTACTTTTAATAAAAACACACAAACACACTGCAAGCAACAAGAAACACAGGTATAATTAATCCACAGACATGAAAGGCTAATTGGCCCACAAGGTCGGGGTCGCACCTGTGTTACAGAAGCTGGTCACCATGGCAGCAGTGAAGTCCTTGGAGAGGCAGAGAGGGCGACAGGATGAGAAGTGTCAGCTTATCTAAGAAAAGCTATGTGAAGCCTGATGAACAGAGACAACAGTGATGATCAAATGATTTGTTTTTATATTTATTCTTGTATGGAGACACATATGCCTGAAAGAAGGACTAAATGAGCAGGTGGGAGTCTAAATGTGATCCTTCTGCATAGATGATGTTCGAGTTAATACATTCAGAGAAAGATTGGGATGTGAAGATTGGAGGGACCAGATGGAGTGTGAGAGGGTGAACTGGGAGGGAGAGCAGGTGTAAATCCAGACAAATTGAGGCTGTGATGTTTTTCGTCAAAGACAAGGACAGAGACAAAGGGAGTGGCCTGTGTCTCAGGAAGACACTTCTTGATTGTGTTCACTTGAACATGTGGCATACCCAGATAAATGAGACACATTTGGAGATTTTGAACAGGAGCTCAATCTGATGGCATGCCAGTAAAGATTTATTAATAATCCCAGAATACCTACATTGTTTTAAAAGGATTTAATTGTGTCTGCAACAAGTTGTACTAATCAGTAGATGTAATTTAAAATCAGTGGAAATAATTAGGTAAAATTATTTACCAAAGGATGGGAGTCATCAAAAATCAAAGAGGTTATGTGTAATTTCACAAAAGAGTCGCACTGAATGAATATTTGGACTCGGTGGATATCTTTTTTTCATCAGCTCAGATCCCATTCTGCAGAAATGTTTTTATTCTGTAGCTTCCCATGTTTTATCCTACTGGCACAGTCACAATACTGACTCCTTTTTCAGAGTGTGGCTTGAAAATGTCTCGCTGGAAACAGCCTGTGACACAAAATATGAATTTAACATTATTAATGTCAAACTACAAGTATGCAAATTGTACCTTTTGAATTGTTGAAAGAGGACAGTAAATAGGATGCATTGTGTTTTTAATAAAGATTTTAATTTTAAAATGTTTTTCAATGATAAATGGTGCTACTGCAATAGCAGATTACTTTATTTTAAGGCTTTTCACATCTTTTTACTCGGAGTGACATTAACTGCAACTGCAACAAGTTACTTTTGCCCTCAGTGAATGACAGTTACCAAAATTAGAATCAAAAGGATTTTATTGTTATTGTACAGATCCAGAACAAAATTTCATTTCAGTGTTTACCTGTGCGAGTTCTCCAGACACTCCAAGGAAGCTTTAGCAGGTCACATTAAAATATTTAGAATTGTAAATCTCACCTACAGAATGAATCTCTTTCAAACTAAAGCAACACAAACCCTAATTATGTTAGTTTTTGGTATTATAATTTCGTATGTCATCATTGTTATGTTATCAACTGCATACAGAATGATGAATGATTTGTCCTTTTTGTTGAGATGTTGTGTTGTGATTTGGATCAAGTAGAAAGTAAAGTCTTCAGAAGCTAGGACACCAGAGGGCAGCAGAGAGCCTGAACCGCCTCTCCACATGAGACACCATATGGAGTCTGGGTGCACACATGCATGAAGATCATCAGTTTGACTCGTCACACAGTAACCGTTTCTTCTACACGTGTGCACAAAATAAAAAAAAGAAAATACATGGAAAAATGTCTTTGGCATGATATAGCTCTATCAATCGTTGTCCAAAACAGTTCAGATGTAATTCTGCTATTGTGCATTATTTTATTAAACAGAGAAAATGACTTAAAATGCTCTAAAAACTTAAAATTGTTCAAATACCTTTAAAAGTTTTGGAGTACTTTATGAAATAGGATATATACATCTTGACATGTTAAATAAATTAATCCCACCTTTTAAGCATCTGTGCTATAAATGTTGGAACTATAAAACCCAACACTATACTCAGACAACTGAACTCTTCAGTGGAGTGTGAGGTTTAGCTCAGCAGCTGACCTAAGAGTCTGCAGCCATTTTCTGCCCTGAAATAAACTGAAATATTTCCTTATGCATATTTCAGCACTGTGTACACATCCACGTATTGCATCAAATAAAAAATACCATAAAACTATACTTGGCGTCGAAAGTCCTTCTTTTCTGCAAAAAGCAAGACTCCAGCTCATGTCATCACACACTGGCTCCATGTGGCCTCCCCGTGTCTGTGAGGGAGACACAGAGAGAGACCCAGAGAGTGCTTTGGGATGGAAGCCAGACAAGACGAGAGGTGTGAGAGAGTGCACCATCATCGTTAATTTATGAGACCTGTTGTGCACCCAAAGGCAACAGGGCTCACAGAGATACAGGGGAAAGGCTGAAAAGGATATGATTCGGGTTAACAAAGGCAGAAACAGCCTAAATATACACACACCCTCTCACACAAATACGTACGCATAAACAAGTTCACTGTATTTTCATATTTATGGGTCGCTTCTGCTGCTTGGTGGATACACCGGGCATCCAGCTGCAGAGAGGGATAGCCACTGACAAATATCTGCACTGACAGCGGTCACGTTTTGCTGAATCACTCACGCGTCGGGCTGTGCTTCCAAACAGCAGATAGTGGTGCCCTTTTGATTTTTTTCCTTTCTTTGTAAATGAGAGCCTGAGTGACAGTCATTGACATCATTCTCTGTGATAATGTGCCGGTGGAAGAGACAAAGATGAGCATCTAAAGTCACCTGAGACACAAAGCTAGAAAGAGCTGCACATCCAGGGCTTCTTAGACAAGCATCCTTAGAAAGAAACGTTGAGTGTATTTGAGGGTGACCTTCTCCATTCAATGCGTAATAGATCCTCTTGCGCAACCTTGTACATAAACACATAACAGAAACTGCTGTAGGGATTTTAAATGAGACATGTCCATCTGTGCACAAATAACACAATGCTCTGAGGTCCTAAGAAATCATCTCCACTATGATTTGGTCAATACTGTACTGTCTCTGTTTATTTATTTGTTTTTGGTTAGGAAATAAAACATGAAATAAAGTGGATCAGTAGTAGATGTAGATTGGTCTCTACAGCTGAATATGAAACTGATCTATAGTTACTGGAGTTACTTAGATATTGTCATACTTGAAGCTACAACTGCAGAAAATGAAGAATATCTGATCAGTTCTAGTTTGAGTTGAAACAGTGTTAGTCAAAGTAGGGTTCTTGGGTTGGTGCTTCCAAGAACACCAAGGCAAGTGACATGTGAACAAAATTATCATTTCATCATATTCATTACAAGTAGATATAGTAGAAACCACTCAGATATTTTCAATAACCACATTTTACTTGAAAAGGAAGTCTTTTTTTCATACCTCAGCAGTAGCTCCTGTTGATGGCATTTTCTGAGTGGCAGTGACAGACCTGTCAGCTTGGGGCTGATAATAAATAGTCCGTTAAGTATAGCTCACACACACAGCTCCTCCGTATGTGCCTTCACTCTAATCTGCCTCCTGCCTGTTTATTTCTGTCTATTCCTGATTCTCTCAATTTGTCACTTCGCTTATCGCTGGTTTGCTCTTGAAAATTGTCAGGATCAGTGGATAATTTATGTGTGTGCCTCTGGCCCAGAATTATTTGCTCTTGACTGTGCAAAAATTTACTGTGGCTGCAGTAGTCACACTCATCAACTTAATGGAACAGCAGACTTGTCTATACTGGAAAAGAAAGAGTAACAGTTACAAAGGTAAGCCGTATTTAAACTACTACTTAAAAAAGCTGTAAAAGATTGGGTATAAAAATCAAAATTAAAAACTAAGGAAATAAATATACTTATTTACAACAGACAGGTGGACAATAAACAAAAGTTAATTATGTTGTACTATGGAGAGGTCAGCAGACAATTGTCAGTTTTATGGAAATGTTAATTAAATGTAAATTTAGAAAATTAAATCAAACATGATCACTCAGGTCAAAAGCAATACAAAACTGGAGCAAAAAGGCAGAGAAAACAGGATACCAAAGAACAAGAAAAACAAAAGTTTAAAGAAGAGACTAGTTTGGAAAATGCGTACATGTAATTAGATATTGATCTTATTGTCTTCTAGATTAAACAGATCCTTTTATCATAAAAATATACCCAAACCCAGCCCAAGTTCTAAGCAAAGTAAGCCACTACTTAGGGCCCCCAAATCATCACGGGGCCTCCCAGACATGCTTTAATATGAATTCCCTCAATAGATATATATATTTTTTAGATTTGTTTTGATGTTCCTGACATCAAAAGGAACTCCAAATCAAATTCTGCTTAAGGTCCCATACAATCTTACATCAGCCCTTAATATATCAGTCTGAAATGTGGCATGCAGAAGAGGCTAAGGGCCATTGTTTTGCTGAGAAAGTATTCCCTCAGAAGCATTTCCCTCTAATTTTCCTGAAACACATCCAAATATGGTTTGTAGTGAAACAAGCTGTGGCACTGACTTATAAACAAACTTTTTTAGGTTAGTTGATTCATCCTTTGAGAAGCTTTCCACAGATTGTGGAGGATATAAATAAAGCAACAAGACATTATTTGCTGAGTTCTTTTTTTTTTTTTAAACCAAAAATCCAAACATCATTGCAAAAATAAGGTGAGTTTTGTTGGACTGGAGGTTCATGGCAAAAGCATGAACCTCCAGTCCAACAGAGGTTCATGCTCTGTTGGGCTGGAGGTTTAAACTCGTTGCCTTCAAGCCAACGGGTTTAAAGGTTGGCTTGAAGGCAAACAAATTCCATGTTAAGCAGTGAGTTTCAAAAAGATAGAAGCTCTTACAGAGAATACCAGACCTGCCTTTGTCACAAACAACTACCTGTCACAAAACTAAAGCTGCCGTCTCTATTAATATCTCATGATGTCCTCATGAATTATTATACATGTCTAAAAGCATAGTTGGAGGATTTAGGAGATACGCTACTCCTTTTACAATATGTATTTGATTTACACGCATGCTTGACTTTATTGTGTTTCATGGAAAACAATTATTCAATATGTATGTAAAGCATAGCTTACATATACGTCCCAACTTAAGAGATGTAGATTGTTCACATAACATTTTATTTGTGATCAAATAGGTAGACAGATGAGTAAAAGTGGGCTCAGTAGAGAGGGAGGTTGGGAAAGGTTGAAGAAGATAGAGTCAGACTCCTGTCCTGTCTTGTCTTTCCCTCTTTGTGAGAGTGTCTAAGTGAATGTTATGACATGAAGATGCATAGTTTTAGGGAAGACAACACGGTGAGTTCAAAACAACATAATGAATTTTCCATAGCAGTAGAAGATCACTTAGCAGATAAATTATTCAGATCTAGTGCTCACTTCGACCAGGTTATGGCTGACCCCATGTGGCTGCAGCTGCATGGGGTCAGAATCAGCATCTTTGGATACATTTTTCTTTTTATCTTTGTGAGCGCCTCATATAAAGGATTAAAATTCAAACTACAGAACTTATTTGTGTGCTCTGGAGTGGCTTCCTTTTATTGGAGGTGAAGGACGCTCCAGGTGAGGTGAGAGAAGCAGCACTGGTCTGAAAAGGCGTCCTAGGGTCTGTTGTTGCAGTCTAATAATGCCGAGGCCTGGGGGGGAAATGAAGAGCGCGTCATCATCACATGAACACAGGAGTTATGTAAGCAGCTGTTGCACTTCATGACAATGTTGTCTGATTATAACAGCTGGCTGCACAGAAAGCCGTACACATCGTTGTTGATTTGATTGTACTCATTTGGTTGGTCTTAACAGCTGTGGCTTGAGAGTGTTCAACTTTTTCAATAATTGTCCAAATTTGGAGGTTTGATCCTGGATACATGTCAACATGTCCTCAGAGCAGATATTGAAGCCTCAATGAGCAGTAATTTTATCATGCATAAATGTTTCAGTTTATCAAATAATATCAGACAAATATGACCTGAGCAAATAAAAAAAGTTAGATCTGAAATGTGGATTTAATTTGTTAAGGAAATCGGTCATCCAAACCAAATGTATCGTGTGTCAAAAAATAGTTGCAAATGGGGAATGAGGAAGTACCAAGTTGGAAACTATTTGAGAAAGTACATGAAGAACTGCTAAAAAAAGGAAAGAAAAACCACCACACGGTTATTTTCTAGACCTTTTGGGAATAATGTTCCCAGCTTTTCAGAAAATAATTTGTGGCATAAATGGAGTACAGTCAAACTTTTGCAAAGACATCCATCCTGTTACCAACACAACATTTCAGCCATACTGTCAGTTAAGCATGATGACAGCAGTGTGATTTCCTGGGACTGCATTGCTACTTCAGAGTATGTACAACTTGCTATAAGTGATATGCCATAATTTCTAAATTTTAGCAGGAAATCTTGAATTAGAATACCTGACCCTCAGTTTCAGACTTTTAACTCAAGCGAATGTGGGTTATACAGCAAGATAATGATCAAAGCACACTAACAGGTCCAGCTCTAAATGGCTAAAAATATACAAGAATGATGTCTTTCAAAAAATAGCTCAAGCTTGCTGTGAAATGGTTTGCTGATGGTGGCAAATCCAACACATCAAGAGATAAATACATCAAAGACAAAGATAACAGAGCCACATCGTAATGAAAACTAACTGCGCATGTCTTAATTTCCTGCTTCACTTCTCAGTGAAACTGGATGGATCTACATTTATCGTTATCCTGGGGAATCACAAGATTGATTGAACAAGCTGCTGAGTAGGTCCAATCATAGAATCAAATTAGCTTCACAGCAGGTTGTCATTGACTGGCCATATGGATCCACATCCACTGTTTGCTGAAAGGATTAAGCTGCTATGCAGAGCATTCACCAACTGTCAGAAAGCCTTCAACGCTACCGTCACTCAGCTTCCTTTGACTGTGAGCCAAGACCGCTCAGTGACGACACTCTGCTGGTTAACAAACAGATTAACATGTTGGCCAACATGTTCTAAATATGACTCCAGAAACCCAGGTGCAACACACACTTAATCTGTTACACAAACTCAAACAGTAATGCAATTATTCTTGGTTTATTTTGCAGGTGCTCAGCAAAGCCAACTCAAACTAATTAAATTACTTTAATTTCCTTTTAGTAAAAAGTGTTTGCTATTTTACTTGCTGGATGATTAACTCTTCTGGAGCTGCCTCTCAAGAAGACATAAAATATAACCCAAAGGTAAAAATTTTTTTGTAAATAAATCCAAAAAGTTAAGCATTTATGTCTTACATGCATATATGTTTAGACATTTGTTTTGTTTTTGTTCACTTCAATTATTATGTCTGACAGTTTTTGACTGGAATGTTTTTTTAAGATCCCCCTAAAAGGATTTTTCCCTTTAGAAATGTTGAAAATATTGTCCATGTACAGCACAGTATATGATCTCAATATTTAGTGGCTTGTTGTACATTATTACTGCATCAGGAAAACTTGATAGAGAGGCAATAAGCCTATGGAACAGTTTATGTGTTAAGGCAGCCCTTATAAGTCTTCCTAAAACTCTTGAATGGGGTTTGCTATATTATCTTCTCAAGTCTTTAGTACTGTTTTTCTGCAAAACATTTTTCTTTCCGTCAGTGTGCTTGGATACTGCACTCTGTGAACAATCATTTTCTTTAGCAATGGCCTCTTGTGGCAGTGTGTCAGCTGTGAAGTGAGGAGTCTTTAATTTCCTGAGAAGCTTTAATTTAGAATTTTATTAGCCATAATCCATAATGATCACAACTAACACAAATAAACACTTGAAATATACCAACCCGTGTGTAATGAAACAATATGTGGGTTTCACTCTCTGACCACAATATCAAGTCATTATTTTTTAAATAATGTTGAGAGACACTTGTATTCCAATTTGCATAATTAGCATATTTTAAGTAACTGGCCTAGTCTGAAAAAATAGAGGATTTTAAAAAATATGTTACTGCTAAAAAAGATCAAGAAAAACATGTGTGTTGGAAAAAAATGTGTGGATGCTTCACGTTAGATCCAATATGGCCGTGTTTTCAATGGATCAGCAGTAGTTCTTTAACTGCAGGGCCAGCGCTTCGAACCCCACCCATCCACATGTCATGTGTCCTCTAAGGTAAAGACAGTATTTACTGTCTTTACCTTAGAGTGTTAAGCTCTGTGTGGCTGTAAAGAAAAAAGGTCTGCATACGAAGAATTTAAATATATGATAGGAAATGCTGTTGATGCATGTGTGTGCACATGAACAGGTAGCGAGAAATAAATGTTGACTGTGTACTTCTGCATTTCATAAACAGAGGCGTTATCTTCTGTCAACATAACCTTTCTAAATGTTAAAATAATTAAAGAAAAAGCAAATGCACCTTCCTTAATTCTCTGTAGTTTTAAAAAAACCCTGCACTATTAGTCTGTGTCACACAAGATACATTTGTTTTTCTTTTTTATGAAATGTCTCACATTTTATGGCACCTTCTCCTGCACTTTCTCCTGGTTCAAGCACCCCTTCTGTAAACAGAGGAGCTGTGTCAGAGCCGAAATCAATCCAAGGACATGTCCTTAGGCAGGCTCATAATGGCGTCATGCTGAAACCCGCTGCAGAGACCTGCTTCAAGAATGGTGGCCAATGGCAGGTCTATAAAAATTAGATATCTGACTGACCTACAACTGAAACTACTTGGGAATACAGTCACTTAGAAAAACCAAGAAATACTTTTGCACTTCTAGTTGGGTGGCCGTGAGCTGAAGAAACAGAAAGATTGTTTTCCATCACAAAAGCTTTTATTAAGCATTAATTTAACAAAGTATGGAATTACATTACAAGCTAAATGTAAACATAACAGTACGTTTCTGCTTAACGTGCAAATATGAAGAACTTTCACAGAATAAAGGACACAAAACTCAGTGTAGATGTTAAAACAAATAGTTCTAAAAAGACGCAAATAAAAGATAAACAAAATTTAAAAAAACACCAGTGTCATTAAGTTATAATACATTAGACAGACTGAGACACGAGAGCAGCACAATGTGCTAAAAGCTGGTAAAGATTTCAAAGGAGAAACTTTCAGAGACAAATTCACATCCCTTTTCGTCCTCTAACTGCATTAGACCTGCTTTGACTGCTCAGTATTAACTACAATCATGAGCCATTCATGCAAAAAGCTATCAAGCACCAAAGTGCATCTTACATTTCCTATTCAGACTTTACATGTCCCTAGCCGCTGTCCAGAGTTCATAAAGTCTACAATCTTTCCACACCTGGGTCCCCATCAATCGTGATACGAATCACTCACATAGTGAGCAGTTTGCATCGAAACAAAGTGTACATGCCTTTTTCTTCAGATGTGTGACTCAAATTCTCGCTAATATCAGGGTAAAAATCAAGCAAATCCAACCAACATCCACAATTACTGCAAGACTAAACATAATAATATGTTCCATCTCTACAATTAGACTTGTGTGTTAATTGACTCAGAGAACTTCCTATAATTTTGCAGCATCGAATGACTGAACCATTTGCACCAATAAGGATTACACAGAACACCAATAGGAAGACATTCAGCATGAAACACGGACACAATTATATACACAGTAACATATTTCTGTGTTTTGATGCAAATTATGATGTTTACATACAGGTGAGTGTCTAATGAAACGTCAGGCCCTTTTGTTGACTTTATGATTGGGATGCACCAATAACAATAACATCGAGCTAAAACTGATTTGTACACGTTTATTACAATTTAGTATCACGAGAAAGGAGAATGTGAAAAGTCATTCAAGTTAAGAAACCTCATCAGATTTTTCTAACATAGAAAATCCGATCAGCTGGAGGTGAAGTCTTCGATGTAAGAAACTCATTTTTTGTTGGCTGGAATATTTTTTTGGTGTTTCTATCTATTTGTTATCTCATCTTTGAAAATCAATGCTGTCTTCTATTACACCGCTTGACCAAAGTGTACACATAGACGGACAACGTGTTGTGTTCAACAATGTATAACAGAATCTGGCATGACTAGACCTTTTATAACCACAGTAATTTGCAGCTATGTACATAATAAAGATGTGTGGCGGCAAATGTCACTGAGTCTCCCTCACACCTCATCAGAGCCAATTATTAGCCTCAGTCTTTGGGTGCTGACGTGTGTCAAAGCTGAAGACCAACACCACTGATGGATTCATTGTGGGAACAGCTCCAAACCCCAAGCTAAGTGGTTACAGGAATAGCCTTCATCCACATTCCGGGCTCTTCCAGTGGAAAACTTTCCTCTGAGGCCATGGGGATGTAAATAAAGGCCAAGGTGATGTTCAGACTACACTCAGAGGACTGGAATTAAAAGCACGCTGAGTGTTCCTCCTCCTCTGCTTCCTGTTGTTTGAAGCAAGGAAAGAGCAAGCTTTTGTTCACCATGAGCACTGAGTGCATACATTGCACAGGGGATCAAGTTAAAAAGAATTCAATAAAAATATATATCTGTAGGACCAATTTATGCTGAAAAAACCATGGCAGAAATCAGATGAATCCGTGACTACAGCATGAAAAACAAGCAGTGAGACGGGCTGCAGAAATAAATAATGGCTGACATTGTTTGGTCATTCCTGTGAAGTGCAAAAGGACAACATCCTTGCAAAGTGATGACTATCGAGTACCTTTACAGCAGCAGAAGCTGTTTAAAGCAGTCATCTGTAGTAGCTACTTTGCCTACAGACAAAACTGCTTTGTGGAAAGAACGCTAACAGTGCAATCGAGAATCTAAAATATTTCCATCTGTGAATATACAATAATACGCTTTTCTTTGAATGTAAAAATAATTACTAGAAATACCATCTATTCTATCACCACCATTGACCTGAAAAGGAGGAAGTACATAAATAAAGTGAGGTAAACTTAACTGCTCATACAGTCTCTGCATATGTTTTCTTGATTGGAAGAACAACCATGTTGGAGCAGTGCAGTCGGTGGAAAGAAAACTTTTCAAGACAGAGTGTAAGAAGAAGTGGTTCCCATTGTGTATAAACACAACCCTAGCCATACAGGATTAAAAGAATTGCACTGTTTTGTTTTCTGAAAATAATATCGGATTAATGCTACAGATTAAAATAACACGAAGGCAAATTACAACCCAACTACGTCACCCCTACCCAGCCAGCATTCACATGTGGAGCACATTCAAGAAGGACCTGTGCTGAATAATGGGTCCCAAATGGGATTTTCTACAGCTTTAATGCATCCATATGGGTCCTCGATGTATTTCTAAATTTGAAATAGTTTTCTTAATATTAATTCAAAATCCAGCTAATACGTTCATGGTTCTCATGTGGTTTTGCACAACAGGTTTGTTAGTAGTTCACTCATATAGGTTCCAGACAAGAAGCCAATTATACACTAAGGTCCACTTAAAACTAGGTTTGGGCAATAACTGTACCATTTACTATCCGGGGGAAAAAGGACTATAATAAGAATTATGATTAAATCTGATAACAATATTTAGGTCATCTACAAAAAAAACCTGTAGAATTGGTATTCTTATCTTGGTACTTTGAGCTAAGCAGCCAAGAGTCACAAATAAAACTTTAAAGTCTTTAGTTTCCAAACCAGCCACAGCAAGATTCACATGGTGACCAAACACAAATGCTGGCTGGATACATCACTTGATAACTATTTAATAGTCAGTTTTGTCCAAAAAGTGATAATATTGCACAAAAATAACATATATTTCAAATATAATAAGGCATTTTTGATAGAATCTCATAGGAAATTATTATTTAGTACATAAAATATCTTTTTCATATTAACACTTCTGATGTTTATATAATCTATGTTAAATTCTTTAATTTAGATTTTGTCCTCTGTTTCAGCAGAGGTGTGCGTGTTTTCCTCCAAAGACTGCAGGAAATCACTGTGGGACTCCGGACCCAGATAGATTTGCAGTAAGGCTTTCTGTTTACCGTTTAATCTATCAGCACTAAACAAAAATGCAAAATCGAAGCAGCTAAATGTTACAACTTCTTCTGACGTGAGTAGTAAAGCCCGAAGCTGGCGTTTTCCGTGGCATATTACATCATTTGAGCATCCCCCAACCCCCCAAAGGGCACCAAGCTTCACCGAGCCCTGACATCAAGGCAAAAACAAACAAACAAACAAACAAACTATATATATATATATATATATATATATATATATATATATATATATATCACAGCCCCACCCCCCCCCACCAGCTGTGCCCCTGTCAGGCTCATCCAGTCGATCTAGTATTATCACAACAGGACAGCTGTTTGGAAAAAAACATGGGTCAATATTTTCTGTCACAGCATGTCAGTGGCTTATTATGACAGAAGAAATGAATCCAAACATTTAACAGGCTACAGTCGTACATTAAGGTCTATGCAGAGATCATTACGCGCAGATAACGAACTAATCGAGTGCGTAAAATCACAGCCCATCATTCAGATAAAGTGGACCCAACCATTTTCCCACTCCCGAGGTGGCGACATCTTTAGCCGATGGCGACGCACCTTGTAGTTGTTCCCGTTGTTATTGTCCCAGAATTCATGCCCGCCGACACAGTATTTAATGGCGAACTGCAAGGTGCCGCCGTTATCTAAGTAGGTGGGCATGACAATCTTGAAGCTGAACTTGTCAGTGACACCGTCGGTCGAGTCTGGAACATAGGTGGCCAAGCTGTCCATGAAGGTTATCCAGTTGTTTAGAGAATAGCGCAAAGAGACGCTCTTCTCAAAGGCCAGATTCAAGACGCGCACAAAGCCGGAGAGGGTGAAGTCGTCCGTTTGCACCGTCTCCAGCAGCACCTTCACCTCTCTCACTTTCTGCTCGAAGTCGGGCAGCGTGCCTGGGTTTGTGAACTGCAGCTCCATGAACACGGACTGCGAAGGAGCTCGGGGGAACTTTGTGTCCAGGTGATGGAGCGTCGCCTTGGGCAGCTTTGCCAAAATGCGCTCCGGCACCTCCGGGTCGTCCGCATCGTCGAAGTGCTTCACAGATATGAGCTCCAAACCCAGGGAGTCAGCGAAGCGCACCTTTTTCTGACTGGTCGGACTTCTACTGCGTGCGATCTGCAACTTTGCTCTCTCCATAGGCGTGGGGAGCGATTTGCACCTCCGGCGGAGATTCGGGCTCTGCGGGGTCTTGAGAAAAATCTCCCTGCCCCGTGGCCTCTCGTCCACCACCGGGTTCCCCATGGCTTCACACGAGCCGTTCATCACATCGCACTCTTCTCCATCCTCCAGCCTCGGGTTGGCCGCGGTCAGGCTTCCGAAGAGCCCCGCGATGCAGCTGTAGTTCCTCGGGAGGCAGTTCTTCGGAGGCAGCATTGCCACGGATGGGACGCACGCACTGGGGCTTTGCTTCAGCGCCACGGCGACCTGCACTGCAGAACCGAGTTGGTCGTGATGAAGTCCACCCGGCGAGTCAAGACAGAAAGTGCTCAGGTATCAGTGTCCCCCTCTCGGATAGGCGCTCCTGTTGCGTCAGATGCCGACACTCCGCCGCTCTGGACCAATTAACCGGGCGGTTGTTGGTCCGCAGCTGAGAGCTGGACTGCAGCTGCAGAGGCGGCAACTCGAGCTCACGTTCTGCTCAGTGGAAAACAGAAAGAGAGAGAGAAAGAGGCGGCGGAAGAGCGCGTAAAAAATCGTCAGCAAACAGTCGCTTGCGTTTTAAAGAAGTAAGCTAGCCTTCCTTTCGGAGCTACCTTGCATGAATTGAGGGTACTGACGTAAATAACAGCCTACGTGCAGAAGTTCACGTATCAACTGACCAAAATGGTTTCCTCCTGCTGAAGCAATAAAACCTGTCAACTTCCCCGTTTTCACTTCGCCGTTATAAAATACAGCTCCGCCCAAAACACGTACATGCAGTTCAAAAATATTATTCACATCTAAGGAGCTTTCTGTTCTAATTGATAGTTTGCGTAAGTCCAAACTCATAAAATTAGCATCGTTTTTAAATGAACTTACATTCACACTCACATGCTGTCGGTGTAGTAATTATATATTGTAGATGCCAGAGGTTATTGCTGCGTCGTTCCCTGCCCTTCCATGGTCTCGACGTCACACTTTCCCCGTTACCATGACGACGGCGCCGCTGCTCTCTGAAGGCATTCACAACTTCCTCCGCTGCAGTTCAGGAGTAAACACAACTAGTAACGGCATGCTGTTCTGAGAGGTTAGTGGACTGACGCATTCAAAATGTTAAAAGGAGTCAGTGTGAATGTGTTTGGTGAGTCTGGTTAGTAAAAGCTTTGGAATTTTACCTTGTGTTAACCGAATCAGCACTATACATTTCACATATCTCATGTCAACTCCTAAGATGCACCACAAGTTAACAATGACGTGGAGGAGCAACAAAAATATGACAAGGCAGCAATAAACACAGAAGACTTGGAGTCAACGCTTTTGGAGATGCCAGAGAGGAAACATATCGATGCCCTTCTAGATATTAGTGAGCAGAGCTTCATGAGAGATCTGGAACCACATGAGTGGCATTGTTACCCCGGTTGGGAACATGCTGTAAGTCATCTTTACGCTTTTTCCCGTCTGTCTTATTGACTTAATTTTACTTCTGTAGTTATAAGTCTATCGGTTTTTCTTTTAAAGAGCATATTTTTATACAGGACTGTGAACATGCATGTCACATCTAAATGCTTCAAACTATGACGTAATGATAACCTGAGTAAAAAAAATATATATCTTGACTTTCAAACTACAGTTTCTGAGAAAAGGTTATCCAAACCAGATTTAGCGCCTTTTTTGTTTTATTCACTTTCCACACTTAAGCGTGACGCCAGTTTTCAGTTGCTGAGCATCAGCAGATTTCTTTCTTATTAGGTTTTTTTGAAACTCAAACTGGGTGCTTCAAGCCTTTTAGCAACCTTTCTCCTGGATTAAGTTCCAAAGTTTTACATCATAATTTTACAACTCTAACACTAGTCCTTTACAAGCCTTCTCAAGAGTGCTGTGGCCTTTTTTGTGTTCTTACTGCTTGCCGTACTTTCTTTTCAAACCACTTCAACACTTCCTCAAGTCTAATGAAAGCCAGAGGGCTGAAAGGGGATTTTCTGCCGGTGGTTGTGCCCAAATATTGAAGAAGTAATCTTGTAATTCTTTCAATTTAAAAAAAATAATAATAATACTTTGTCAGATTATTACCTCTAGCCAAGATCTTATTTTTCTAATTTATCTGCTATAATCCTGGAGAATCTGTCATAATCTAAATCGGCAAGAGAAGTCTAAAAATATCTAAGTGAAAGCCTGACTTGTGTGTCTCCAAAAACTAAATAATACAGTTTTTAACTAAACCTGGTTGACATTTTCACTCCACTTGGTGAACAATAAGTGAGTCCCTAATTGTTATCCACTGCAACTGGACTCAGATGTTTTTAGCACTTGTATATAAATATGTACAATGAGCCCTATAAATATACATTTCTGTAAAAAAAGTATTTTATTAATACTTACTAATACTAATACACAAATCAAAAAGGAAATTAATTATATTTTGATCATACTTATTCAATTATAATGTCTTCATCAAAGCATTTTAGATAAATATGTAAAAAAGTAATTGTCCATTGCTTGCATTATTAGATCAAAGATAGAAATACATTTATGCATCTTTGAAAGATATGAATATTTATATTTTAACTATAACTTATTATTTAAATAGGAGGGGCTAAAGGGTTACAGGAAATTATTAAAATGACCAAAATGTATTGACACTACTAACACCTTCATTTGGCAACACTCGTTCTTTGAAAAGTTTCATACATCATTTCTCTTCGTTTGCCTCAAGAGTATTTTATAAGTTTTAATTCTAGACATAAAACTATTGCTAAGTTTTATTTCTAATCTGGTTTTACAACAGGTCCACGGTTGGGACAGAGTCTCTCCTTTGTGCTGCGTAATGATGAATCAGAAGGACATAGCAAAGCACAAGGAGGCTGAAAATCTGGCCACTTCGGGGTTCAACCGAACGCCCCCTAAAGTAGGCAGCACAGCCAGCCTGATGGAGCAGCACTGCAAGCCAAATGCAGGCCAGCCGAACGTAAAGGAAGCTGCATCACTGAGCCATCAACTGGGACCTCAAGATCGAGCAACATCACCTTGCCACAGTCCCACTCAGAAATCCGTACCAGGTTCCTGGGAGAAGAAATGGGTGGCACGAGAGACAAGTCCAGTGCTTCGCCAAACCTCACAATCGTCTCCTTTAGAGAGCAGAGCCTTGAAAGTTCAGAAGCACACTGTTAAGCATGACGTCACAATGGTCCCCATCAAAAACTTCAAATTTTTACCTCCTATCAATTCACTCCAGAAGGACAACAAAGGCAAGAAGATGGCAGATGTAAAAACCCTTTACAGGCTTAAGAAGGGGATCAAAGCAACTCAGACAGGACTGGATGCTACGGCTAAGTTAGAGCGTCCCATTTCCTCCCCAGCCTCTACTGACAGTCATCAGCAATGCCAGCAAAGCCCCAATTTGTTCCCTAATGGTTGTGTTTCTGTTCCAAACAGTAGGAAATCATCCATGTCTCCCAAAATGGACACATTGCATCCCACAGCGTTCTCTCTGGGGAACAACATGCCACGAAGTATGATTCAACCCCTGGTGCCTGCCAAGAGTCTGCTCATCTAAGAATCAGAACTTTGTGTGTTACATGAGGCTTTTGAAACAAATGTCTCATCACTGATGGTCAAATTCAATTAAATAAATGCATGGAAAGTTTAAGCGTTTTGTTATACACTGACAGTCCTTTTTCAATGCTTCTGATGGCTCCGCAGACTGTTTCTGTTGGTTATAATGAATTTTATGTGTACAGCAATTATATTTCATACCTATTTAGGCGTTAAATGGAATCTGAAACCACAAATGTGTCTGATAAGCAGAGCACAATATCTGCTGTCCCAGTGCAGTGTAATATAATGCTACTTTAAATTGTGTTGAGAGTTGGAGATGAGCTGCAGAGGGAATTAAGGTTAATGATAGCATATATATTTAAACACACTGAGGAAATATTATGCACTACATTTAATGTTTGCAATTTTAAAGGCATAGAATAATTCACATTTACAGTCTTCTAGCACCATTAATATTTAGACAGCTGATGATGAAGCTGTGGCAAGCTGTAGGAGGAAAGCAATACATTTGCTGCTTTCCATCTCCTTAGCATCTACTGCAAGCAAGAAGATGCTTGCTTGCCAAACCTCAACAGGATCAAAATGGTCTAAATTAACCTCTGAGAGCTGTCAATGACAACTGTTCAACTGCGACTGGTTTAAGATAGTTTCCAAATTCTGGAACATTACCAGTACCAGTAATGGTACAGTTGTAATCAACGTAGGTGTCATAAAAATAAAATGTTTGCAAAATACCTTTATAATACAAAATAAATACAAAATGCTTCCTTTTCATCTGCAGTTATGTTTGAAAAAAACAAAGAAAATTTCCTCTTGAAGGACACCCTGCCAACGGAAAGGCTTTTCTTTGATAGGCGCATATACTTTTTTTTTTTTTATTGAGCATTACAACACTTTTTGTTAAAAAAAAATAAATCAAAACATAAAAAAATACCTAAAAGAAACCAACAAAAACAAAAAGAAAGAAAGATAAAGAAAGGAGGAATGTGAACAAGAAACAGCTACTTAATATGTAAACCTGCATATCACATCCTTTGGTCCAAGCTGGATTTTTCTCTAACCTCTTCCCATAAGTTACCTGGCAGCAATGAAGATCCAACGAAAAGTCCAACTCAGTTCCTGATTCAGTTTGTGCCTTTTTAAATATTATATTAAAATCATCCACACTTTAAAGCCATATTGATCCTCTTAATACAGATCAGTATGAACATTTGGTTAAATTATATTGAAAATAGTTTGATCATAATAGTATAGAAAAATAGCTTTCGATTTTGCACCTTCCAATTTAACAATTACTTTAATCTGACTTGCCAAAGGTTTATTTCAATAACTCAGGCTATTGCCATTTGTAGTTTTATTTCAACAATTCAATTCAAATAGTAAAATTCATACATATCCACTACCCAAAATGTAGTTTTCTAGAAAGAAATTGAGTATTACACAAAATCAATAAAGCACAAGTGCCCACATATTGGAAAGCATGACTCTGGGGCTTTGATTTTCAAATAGAAAGCAAATACATAACATTTATCTTAAAAGAGGAGTTAATACAGAGCAATAAATAAACAACTGATCAACTGTCAAGTCAGTAGTCTTCAATCCATCAATGTGTGCAAAGCATTTCTACATATGATTAATGAATCATGTAATATTAAAATTTTCTGGGATTTGTTAGATACAAGCCAAATAATGAAAATGACCAGTAATACTGAAAAAGTATCAGTATTTTACAACTGCAAGTTTGACTTTTTGAATTGAGTTACTAACATAATAAATCAGATTTTTAAAGGTTGAGTTTCACCCAGAGCTGCAATATCCAACAGTCTAGAATTGAATATGCACAATATTTTGTGCATATTCAATTCTAGACTAGATTGGAATTTCAGTAATTAAAATTTTTGGACAAAACAACCCTGTTAAATAATTTGTTTGTATGGTTTCCATTGTGCATCAGTCAACTACTTTAACATGCAGCTCTCGTTAAGCTTTTTTTGGATTTTTTAAACTTTTGAAAAAAGATAGCACAAATTTTTCCAATATTTATTAACAATTGAAGAGTAGCTTCAACAAATAATCAAGGCAACTGATAACTACGCATTGAGGCAACTGAAGCTGAATTCCTCTAAACATAAATTGTGCATGCACTCCGATTACAGGGAGAAAATACTGTTGCTGACAATTAAGACCAACTAATATCAAACATATTCTTTCTAAAGCAAGGCATTTGTCTGTTCCATTAAAGCTGGAAACAACAATGCTGTGTTTTTCTGAATTCAAAAACCACAAACTAGAAGTCAAGATCTCAAAACAATAAATAGTCAAATTTACAATGTGGCAAAAAAACCCCCAAAAAAACAACTTAAAGACATGGAAATATCCATCATCATTTAGGACGTTGTGCAAAAAATTTAAATGAGTATGGTACATTTAGACACTGTGCTATTTTCTATACATTCTTCTGTTTCCAATTGTTTTTAAAGTGTAACAACAAAACTACTTAGCCATTAAATAATAAGATGAAAACTTATCTTATTATTGAAATAATGTGCTGAATAGCAATCATTTCACACGACAAAATGATCAAATCCAACCAGAAATATTTTGGTACATCATGCAACCATGTTGATAACATTCCTCCTGAATTGATTACACATGCAATGTAGGGACAAATGGATGCTGTAAATATGCTTGTAATCCGTGTTTTATGTAAAAGCAGCAAATTATTATGAAACAAAACCAAAGTTAATACCAGAATTAAGGCACAGACAAAACAAAAAAGGCCTAAAAGGTTATGTTCTCTTTTAAAACATAATCTATTCTGCTGTGCGGTAAAAAGTTCAATAGTATTTAAAAAGAAAAAGAAATTAAAATTTGCCACTTTTGAACAAGACATAGAATTAAAAAGTTATCTCAAGGATATTACCTTCAGTCTATCGGGTGGTAAACATACAGTAACAGTGCTAATCCTAGGTCTAACTCACCGTTCACTGCACAGTAACAATACAGGATTGCTTCAGCACACAGTGCTGCTACTGTATAAACTTACACCCAGCTAATGAATAAGTCAAAGACAATGACAGCCAAGCCCATTAAATGACTTGGAGTGATTACCTCCAAGCAACAAAAAAATTTTTTGTTTTCCCACAACATTAAACATCACAATCACATTTAAATAATAAAAAAAGGTGTGCAAAAACTCACTACTGTTCAACAATTACTTTTTTAATCTTGTGCCACAGATGAATGCATACTTGTATATTTTAAATCTATTTTTAGCTGCTTGGAGCAAAGATCGGTTATGTCAAGGCGAGCTTAGTGTTTAAGAGGAAAATTAACTTAAGACATTGGTCATGTCGTTCATAAACTTCAAATGTTAGAGCATGTAAAGCGAGCGTACAGCCTTCCTTAGGCCGACAGTAACTTCAAGGAGGGCAGCCATCAAATGCACAAGTGCAGATAAGACAGCCGTGTTGTGCCGCCAACCTTGTAAAGGTTTCATGCGCTTTTTAAATGTAAACAATGTATATTGTTGCATCCTATACTGCTGAGATGCAAGGAGTTCAAGAAGCTTTAACACCTGGTAATTTAAAAACTAAACTGTGAAAGACTTGACGTCACAAACCTTTCGCGGTGGAAATATACGGGTTAAATGGCATTTCAGACAAAACACATACATGTTACTCTGTGTGCAAATAAATATGTAAACTGTCACAGGAGCGAATAAATCATGCCCACTGATCTAATAAAGTGCACCAAAGTTATCAGCAGGGTTCCTACATATTTTTCATTTTGAAATTTCACACTTTTACAGACTGAAATGTCCAGAGTTTGTTCTACTTTTTATAGTATTCTGGATATTTCAACACAAAAACATCAACCTTGAAGATCTTGACTAGAAACCTTATTTATAGGTTCCACACATCCTGAAACAGTGTTGAAATTGGATTCTGTGTGGCATTTCTTTTTGTAGTAATAAAAGATTAATTGGAAGTTTTCTTATGTCTGATAAATGACTCCTTTTTTGATTTCTGAATGCTGGATGGCTAGAATTGTACATCAAGCTCTTGTGTGGTAAATCAAAGATAAAGAGAGTCATTTAAAAATAAACAAATGCAAAAGCCACTGCGTTCATGAAACATAATTGGATTTATGTCCTTTTGAAAATTAAAAATTAGAAAATAAAGGCAGGAAAACCAGAAAAAAATCAATCACTGCCCGTCCTCTGCGTTCTTCTTTTCATACTTCTCCAGACCTGCAAAATGGTCAAATAAAATCCTGTAAATTTTCCAGACTGTGCAGAAACCCCGTGTCAGGATGTAAACCTGGAAATGCTCCGGAAGTGACGCCCCCTCTGGAATGGTCGAACAGCTACTAGAGCAACACAGACTCATTCCTCTAGAAGAAAGCGGTATATCATAACCCTGTTCTGCAAGCAGCTTGGGGAAAACTTCCTTGTGAGGCTTTTCAGCTGTTTGGTTTGTCAGAGTGCTGAAAGAGAGCACAAAGCTCCTCGCATGTTTGGGTTTCCACGGAGCTGAAATGTGACTCCATGTTCCATGCCAGGTCTGCTGACAGGAAGTCATCCATTACAGTCTGTGTTTCATTGCTGGTCAGGAAAAGGTGCCCCAGGCCCTCTGCCTGACTGGTCATGGTCTGGGTTTCTGTGCTGTTCAGCATCCTTCCATGCTCTCCCTGACCTGTGTGTGAGGAAGGACCTCCAGCAAATGAGGGGAGATCGGTTTGTGTTTCAGTATCTGAGGACTCTGTGCTTATAGAAAAGCTTGAATGTCGCAGGATGTTGCTCAGGGGCATGCCGCTTCCAGTATTTAGTAGGAAATTGAGGTCAGTCTGAGTTTGAGTGTCAAATAGCTCCAGGTCGCTGGCTTGAGACCGGCTCTGTCCTTCACTTTGGTCCAGTTCATCCATGAGGAGGAAATCAGTCTGAGTCTGAATGTCTAGAGATCCCAGAGGTGTGTCGCCACCCAGGACACCCAGTTCGCTCTCCTCCGTCTGGGTCTGAATGTGCACAGCATTAAGAAACTCCTCAAAGTCAAAGTCTATTCCATTGTGCTGCTCCTGAACAGAGCCTGGGCCAGACCCACATTCAGCAGAGGCCTCTGTGATGACCTGGTGATCAGACAAAATGTTCTCCAGGTCATTTAAAAGGGTTATTGTTTGGGTCTGATTATCCGCCATGTTGCTTCCACCAAGATCATGTGTCTGTACTCCGAAACACAAACCACCCACTGACTTTGAGTCCTCGTAAAGATTGCTTTCAGTAGAGTTGAGGGTCTCATTTATATCGGCACATGTTTGGGTAGAAACGCTGAGAGAGTCGTTCTCAAACAGATCGGAGCACATTGCAGCCTGATCCTGAGCCTTCTCTTCCAGTTGTGGCATTGCAAAATATGTCTGTGTCTGCTTAGTTTTGTAGGGCAGCACAGATGAGCAGGGCGAAGTAATTTGACTCAGGCACTGACTGTCAGTCTGAGCTCCAACAGATGATGTGGATTTGGCTCTGGAAACAAATGTTTGAGTTTCAACACTTACTGGCAGGAGGACTTGGGCACTCACACTAATGTCTGTTTGGGAGCAGGATGAAACTGAGGACTCGCTCACAGAGCACAGTCCAATTCCTTCTCCGGCCACTGAAGGCATTTTTGACAAGTAGGACCTGTCCGTCTGTATATTGGTAGAGGTGCTTCTTCCGCGCTGTCCTGCCACGCCGCCAGCTGAGTCGTCTGTACTCACAGGATCCAGATTGACCTGAACCCTTGTGCTGACAGGACCTTGGCTAGAACGTGAAGAGGGCATGTAATCCTTGAAAGCTAAACTTTTTACATCGAGTTGGGACAGGACCGCTCCTGGAGTTTGTGGCAGGAGCTGAAGAGTGCTCACAGAGCCTTGGTTGTCTACTGCAAGAACTACAGACCTCAGAGGGCCACCTTCTGTGGACGGAAGAAGGACAGGCAGATGGGCCAGCTGCATAACTGGAACGCTGACTAAAGCCATCTTGGGTTTTGGGAGGAGCAACTTCTGAAGACCCTTGTGGGGGTTAGAGCTCTGGTTTGTTGGCTCTAGGATGTACACAGCTGAATCAGAGGGGAGAGCCGTCTCCGTCGCTTCTTTAGCAGCGGGCGTCATTTGAACAGTTGAATCATGAACCTTCACTTTTTCAGAAACACTCAGAAGTTTCTCCATCTTCCGCTTTTTTACAGGAGGAACTCTGTAAACAAAGAAAAGCAAGTTAGGTAAAGAGCAACAATGAGTATAATAATATCCCATTTGCTCTCTTTTTTTACATGCCTGTGTTCTGTAGGAATTTCATGACCAGTCCGGTAGACATGAGACAACAAAGCAGCTCTGCTAGCATAGGGACAGCCGCATGTACACTCATAGGTCTTCCCACAGTCTTCGATGTGCCTCTTCAGGTCCCATTCTGTGCTGTAGCCGTTGTTACATTTGGAGCACTTGTGTTTTTTCTCCGCATGCATCTTCATGTAATGCTACAATGACACATATTAAAGTAAAAAAAAAAAAAAAAGGTTCATTAACAGAAGGACTAAAACCAACAGGAAAAAGGAAGAACAATGATTATTACATGACTAAACAATGCTCTGCTGGGGGAATCATTGCTTCTGTCATTCATGAGGATACCACCCACCTACATGCTGCTAAAGGCAAAGCACAATCCCTCATGGCAAAAACTTTCCATAACAAGGCAACATGCTGTACCAGGCATGTTTTTCTTTTTCTTTTAGAATATAACTATCCATATAATATGGACTCAGTCCAAATGCCAAAGAGTCCAAGCAATTGGCCTGTCTTCCTAAATCCCAAAATCCCAAAGCGAACAACCGCCTGCAGGGTGCAACTCCACATGCCTGATCCACAGAGAGCCCACCCTGAAACTCACAGGATGTGCCTCAAACAAGAATGATGTGTTGGCAGATTAATAGAGAACATTACATTTATATAAGGAAGTCTTGTTACTAAAATAGTCACTGCCAAACCTGGCAGATGTAGATACTTCTTCAAGTTTTCAGTAAACCTTAGAAGACATCTTAAATAAATTGTTTGTGGTAAAAATCAAACAACTCAAATATTTAATTGTTTGAAACTTAACTGATCTAAACAATCCGACCATCTGAAAGAACAAAAGCACCATGCTATTTTTTTTTTTGTTTGTTTTGTCTTAGGGTCTAATGTAAAGTGGAGGAAACTTTTTTTAGTGTCTCACAACACCAATGGGTTAATGTAGTCTTTTAGAAAGGTACAAAGAGGTTATTAAATCATTGGATTTTTAGGGTGAGAGTTCTTACTTGCTTAACCAGGGAGAACTGTGAGAAAGGTCTGTTGGGGCCCCTGGGACAGCCCTCGATGGGACAACAGTAAAGTTTTTGTGAGCCCTTCATCTCCTTTCTGACAGTGGGGTTGACAATTCCATCCTGAAGAGGTTAGTCACAGCAAAAAGCCAAAAGACAACAAAAACAAAGACATTTAAAATAGTTGCATTTTTTTACACATTAAAGACGTACAAAAGTCTTCAACGGGAACATTTGATTCTGATGCGACAAATGCAGCAGTGATTTAAGACACTTCAAAACTGCAAAGTTAACAAGAAGTTAAAATTAAACCAAATACACTTAGCTCAAAATATAGGTAAAATTGTGTGTAGTTGATTATTTCAATGTTGTAACAATGCTTCTTTACAATAAATACTGTATGACACTGTGAGCACATTAACTGAATTGCTATAAATGCTTGTTGAGAAACGGGATGTTATCGCTAAGAAGAGTGTGACCAAGCTGGTGACCAGCATGAGGAGGACGTGCCAAACTGTGGCAACTCTGTGTGCTTTTCCTACAGTCTGAAGCCCCTTTTTAATTAAATCAGTACGTTGTTAAATTATCTACAACCCAGGTTATGATATATCTATGGACTATATAAAACATGTTCATTACATTTTTTGCACAAACAAAATAATTTAGCATAATAGCGCTCCTTTAAAGAAAAATAAACAGTTTTCAAAGACATATGACTCTTTGTTACATTACCTAAAGAATCAATCAAGCACACATTTTATTACCATTTCTGATATGTACGTTTACTTTGGCTTGAACTTAAATTTTTTAGTTGACAACTCTTAGTATGACTTAAAAAAACAAATATATGACAGCAAAAATATTTGAAGTGCCACACATAAAACATTTATTATTTTTTCAAGATTTGTTGCCATCGTGACTTCTCTTTAATGCATTTCAAGAACCTCAGGAAGCTTCACTAAATGAATTTGACACATCATAAACAGGCAGCACCACTGCCACAACAAATACTGTCATCTTTCAGCAGCCAAGGTCATATCCATCTGGTGAAATGCTAGAGGGAGAAGACAAGCTGACGATGGTTATTAAAGGGCCTCTGCTTCATCAGCGAGAGGTGAGAGGGCAAAAAGCCCCCATGAAAAACTGTTGCTCTTCCTGCTGGTTCCCTTGGAACCGTCATCTTATGGTTAAGTGATGAAGCCAACTTAATGTCAAAATATTTGTCATCAGCATGTAGCTAAAAGAGCTAGCTGAGCTACAACTGTTATGTAGTAGATTGCAGGGATCGTTTCTCTCCTCTGAGAAACCGTAAAATACAATTATGAGTGGAGCTATTCTATGCTATTCAAGTATCTGAGAGATGGCCAGGAGTCTGGTCAAAGCAAAACATTTCATCTGCCTCTATGAAAATACAAACACCAGGCCTCAGTTTGGCAGCCTCAAGTCATGAATAATTCAGAAAAGGAAGTGCAAAGTGAGAAGCGGCAGTATCCAAGAACTTTATCACCACTGGACTATCATTATCACCACTAATAGCAGTTTCACAAAGGAGAGTATCGATCTGTCTCCAAGTTTTCACTCAAATTAAATGTCAGAGTTTGCTTCTTTCTTTCATCTGAAAATCCAATGTAGATACACTAACAAAATTAAAACTAACTACATAGATTATGATTATCAGGAACAAAACAATAGGTAAGTAAAGTTGATCTAATGTTTTTCCAAACTTTCCTAAACCCACAATGTTTGCCGTCCGTCACATTTATATGGCTAACACAGCGTTTTAATGGTAAATCCAGTGGGTTTACTGGTTCTTTAAAACCTTCTCCAGCCTGCCTACATTCACTACTAAGAGCTAATTCAAATTCTTACATTCACCTATTTTAAACAAAGAGCTTAGTCTGTCGCTGGACAAAGGGGAGCCTTTGCCAGAAAAGAACTTCATTCATGGAGGACAGACAGTGAATTACAACCTCCCACAGAAAGGTCCGATCCAGTGAGGACGTTTGTCTGACTTTAAGCCAAGAGCTTAAACTGTCTCTACTTTAACTTTATTTATCAAACCAACGTACCCCTTACAGAGTGCCAACTATTCTCATTAAACAGGCCGTCTTAGTCCCCACTGATTTTAATATAAAAGGCAGATCAGGCACATTTCTGTTCGGTTGTTTAACTAGGATCGTTGTAATCTCTGGTGACATAGAGTTCAGCTCCAAAGTATTCATACAGCTGACATTTTGAGATTTAAAGTATTATTTACATTTTGTTAAACATTTGTTCAGACTGGACGTAACAGTAACACTTTAAAGTGACCCTTGTCCTGAAGAGAATCAGTAGAGCGAGCAAAATGTTAGGGTGAAGGCAAAGAGCTCTTCCAACCTAAAACCTTGGAGTTCATAACATCTGAGGTTGGTTAAAAATACCAATGGAAACATAAAAAGAGTCTTGAAAAGAATTAGTTGATTGCTAATGGCAGTAAAGGTTTTATTGATTGATTATTGAGAAAGAAATTGTTGTTAAAATGATTATAAACATTGTTTTTTATTATTATTATTATTACTATTAGGGTTTTCATGCCATGTCTTATTAAGCTTTCCAGTTAGATACAAAGTTCCTGGTTAAAAGAAAATATTTAAAATCTAAAACTCATCTGTGATGATCAAGATGCTTAACTGCTGGTTGTTTTAGGGACGTTTTGCTTTGCTGGTCTGGTGACTGATCCTAGTGGTTACGCTACATATTAATTTATCATAATCAAGACATATTTCAATACATTTAGAGATGCAATGAATGATTAACCATAGACTGGAATTAACCAGTTGTCCCATGACAACTGATGCTCTGTAACGATGCTCTGTAACTGGTCAGTTCTGAGCAAGTAACTTTTTCCCCTCTTAAAATTTAAATGCGTCAACATTAAGTACAACATGAACGAACTGAGCAAGTCTGATCAAGCAAATAATTAGTTGTTTGCATTTTTGTAATCTGTTATCATACCTGAAATAGGGAAGTTTTATATCATTATACTGTGCTTATACAATCACACGTGTGTAGGCGCTGAAGGCTATTAACAGACTAAGACTTTCCTTCTGGCTGTGATTGGTTATTTCTGACCCAAAGAAGACATTCCTGCAGATGGCAGTAGGGCCACTGGAAGGAGATGGAGGAGCTCAATTGTTTTCTCAAATTATTTGTCTTGTACCATACTGTCATAAAATAGTGAAAGATTTAACAAATATGTAAAATAAATAAATAAATAAATAAATAAATAAATAAAAATAAGTCATGTTTATAAAAGTTACCTATTCCAGCAATACATAACAGTATAATAATGACAAAATGCTGGCGTTTTGTACAACCAGCAAACCACACACGTGCATTTTACTAGGGTAAGATAAAGTATATTAAACAAAAAATGGAAGGTAGGTTTTTTGTGTGTGATTTTTATTTTTGTCTTAAACAAAGTGGCTGCAATAAGAAAAGAAAAACCTACATAAACCATAACACATGATAGCACATACAGCTAGTTTAAATGTAGCTAACCAGCCAGTGGTAAACTGTCACTACATTAGCATTACTCATATAAAACTGGAAAAATCTCGAGGTTTGTTGTTATCTCGTCACTACTCATCTGTAAACTAGCCAATTCGAAGTTGGATGACTTGCGTTTTTCCAGTTTTTGGGCGTTCTCCATCACGAGTTAGCCACATTAGCATTGCATTTATTTCCACATTTAAGCTATATTCGGATGTTTACCTGTACTGCTTTAC
Organism: Alfaro cultratus; assembly: GCA_903066825.1. Lineage (NCBI taxonomy): Eukaryota > Metazoa > Chordata > Actinopteri > Cyprinodontiformes > Poeciliidae > Alfaro > Alfaro cultratus. The sequence goes on from CAEFZX010032214.1 coordinate 71,287, forward strand.
TCACCTTTATTCGGTGGGACTTTACCAGATGCATGTTCAATGCAGGTGTGTTGGGGAGAATCTTGCCACATCCTTCCACGGTGCAGAGGATGTTCGTCCTAACTTCTTTGGTCAGCTCGATGATGGTAGGTTTTATTATTTCCCGACACTGCGGCATAGGCTCCTCGCAGCATTTCACACCGCCTGCCGTCGAGTTATGCCTGCTGTTCGCCTTGGCCGTTACAGAAACGGCCATGTTTCTCTGTTGACAGTCCATTCTATTTCGCATAGACCCCCCCCAGCAGGAGCGTTGAATGAACAGGGGCATGACGTCCCTCCGCTTTGACTGAAGGGGACCTTAGCATGGGGCAAACGTCCCCTCAGCTTTGACTGAAAGGCGTCTCAGCCAATCACCACTTACTACGGTGACGTTAACAAAGCGGAGCTTCGTCACGACCAAGACAACTTCCAAACTTCCGTTTAGTAAAGTAGGACTGACTTTCTTCAGTTAGACCCCAATTAAAAGCATAAATGTTAACTAAATAAATATTAAAGAGTTAAAAGAGTGGGCAATTCTTAGAAATTTCCAGATCTTTTAATAATTTATTTTGAAAAACATGAGTTCCCATGTAGTTACTTAAATTTTTCATTAATACTTTGTACCTTTTTTAGCATAATCAAAACTTTTGAAAAAAAAAACAAGTTTTCTCATGTACAACTGCTACTGTTGGCCTTGACTTTCACCTTGTCTGAGGAAGCAATTGGTGATTGAGTCACAAAAAAATTATTGATTTTTGATGTATGATGTAATACTATAAAGGAACGTCAATACATAGTTTATTAATGGAACTAAATCTGCTCTATATGTTAATATTGTAATACAGGACATAGGAATCAATGTTTTGTTTTAAAACCATGCCTTTTTATTATACTTTTTTAAAAAAAAAAAAATCCAAAATCACATCTAAATTTAATTACATAGCAGAAAAAACTGGAATATTGCATTATTTCTTCTGGATATTAGAATATGCATAAATAAAAAATATGACTTTATTCCAATTTTTATTGTTTTAAGGTTAGAAAGAGCTTGTTTCATTTCAGATATCATAAACTATGCAAAAAATAAACACTTTAACAGACAACTTAAAAACACATTTTAAAACTATATATATAGTTTTCAAAACTGCACAACTAATGTTTTGATTAAAACAGGAGGACTTAAATTAAAGACTTTTACTATGCAATATGTATGTATTATGCAGGAAGTACTAGAAAGACAAGCTTCAAGAACTTAACTAAGAGTAACAAAACAATTACTAATTGTACAATCCTTACCCCTGACAACACAAAGTAAAAAAAAAGCCACTAGCTTTTAAAAAATCCAGATTTACATGACATAAGGTGCGTAAAAAAGAGAGAAAATCATTAAAAAAAAAGAAAAAAAGAGGCTTATTAAAATGGTCTGGTTTAAACTAAAAAGTCTATCGACAATAATTTACCGAAAGTATGGTAAATGTTTTGAGTCATTCCAGTAAGGGCCAATTTAAAATTAGGGTTGTGTCTGGCTCAGTTATGATTAAGCAGTGGGAACATTGTCCGAAATGACAAAATAATTCCTTCCTTTTAGAGGAATAGATGACAGCAATGGTGTGACAGGGGTTGAGGCAATTCCTGCAAAGTGGAAGAAAACATAAGGGAGAGTTAGGCTGACACTAGAAAACCGCAAAACTCAACTTATTTTCTTTTAAAATAAAAATAAAGTTTCCCTGTTTCTAAAAATATGTTAAGTTCATCAATACAAGACGTGACTCATTCAGTTAGATTCAAACAAGAACGATGATTTCTACAATAAGTGTGTGCCCTCTTGTGCACATTTAGAGAACTGCATGTGTTGAGAAAAGAGAAATGTTTTCAAAAAATATATTAAATGTATAATTTTCTTTATGGCTGTGACTAATACACTTCTAGTACCTGAGGATGCACAATGTCTGAGTGATTCAAGGAGGTTGGAACTTGAAAATTTAACACTGCATATGAATGGCTCATCCCGTTGTGTCATGGCTTCATTAGTGGGGTCTTTGAATTTTGTTTCCAGCTAAAAGAAAAAAAAAAATCAAATAAAAGCAAGAATGAGTAATGCTACATTTCTGTGCTGAACCACGGCCTATATTCAATTATTGTGCATGTTACCTTAAAGACTGCAGACTGCAGTGCAGGTAACATCCCATTGCCGAAGGTTTCTCCCGCCATTCGATGTCTGTTTGCTGATGCCTCAGCTTGCACTTTTTCAATGCGCAGCTCTAAAAAGCAAAATTGCAATGGTAGAGAAAGCAAGATATCCAACATAAATAAATTGCCTGGAGAAGATCAGATAATTCCACTCAACATACTTGAAATGCTTTGATCACTCTCTGCAAGAGGGCTGGGATACTTTGTTGGAAACACCTAAAGAAAGAAAAAAAGTTAAATCAGATAATTCTCTAACAGAATTGTCAATTTGTGGTAAAAACAACTCTTTTAACCCTTGAAAATAAGAAACCGGCAAAAAATAATATTAAACTTAAACTACTGGAGTGTTTTGCTACCTCATCAGAGGAGCCTGGCTTACTTGTTGGTAGTGCCTCATCAGCAGGTCCCTGAGAGCGGTCAGTTTCTGTCCACTCAGGTTAGCAGCCTTAATTTGTTGATGTCTAGTGGACAAAATCAAGGCCTGCAGCAAAAATAACTTTTAGAAGATGGAAAGTACTTAAAATACACACAAAAAATGTTTGTTTTTCACCTCACCTGTAAGAGCAGAGGATTATGCTTCGAAGACAAAGAATTAACAAAAACATAAGGGGTCTGGAGATAATGAACAACATATGTTGCTTTCAGGTGGTTGGGCCGAGACAAGCCGTCTCCCCAGGCAACTCGGATCCAAACAGCTTCGTCTGTGTGCTTCTTAATTTTGACCGACACCTTTGATCAAAATCAAAAGACATCATTGACATTTCAAATAGTTTGTTAAAGACAAATGCAACTGTAATTTAAATGCATTTTTAGTCTCACATTTCTTTTGAGCTCACTGAGATGGGATTTGAATTGTTCCTTAAACTGCATTAGCTCCACAGAGTGAGCATCATCTGGGAACAAAAAACAAAAAAACAAAAAACGAACAAAAAGAAAGCGGTTAAATCTCATTGAAAGGATGTAAAAATATGAACAACAATTATTTCAGCAGTAAAATTCCAAGTTTATGGTCACACTATAATGTCTACTCATCTTTAAATTAAAGAGATGAGCTATATTTTACAAAAGATGCCCAAAATGACATTTCTTTACTATGGATAAACATAACATCTTTTAAAATGCAAAAATAAAAAATATGTGATATTGAAATTATATTTATACTGGTGTACATTACGACCTAGATTTTAGCAGATTAATAATTGAAATGTCAGTTCCACTTTTTATATAAATTAAAACAAACTATCAGGTTTTAATATTTTTAAGCTATAAGGTGGATAGTTTTGTTCTGACCTACCCTCAGGATCCACAAGCTGGAAGGTGTGCCACATTCCCTGGTTTGGATTCTCAGTGATATCTAAGACAATGAAACGAAAGTTAAATATTAAGTTTTATTGTAATCCATTAATTAAATAACAGCAATGGTTGCAGTTATAAGATTGTGTTCAGACTGCCAAAAGTTATGTTTCTTTGACTTTATGTAAATAATGTTGCTACACAACGGTATCGAAGTGCTGACTATGATTACAGTATTTTTGAGCTTCGCTTTGCTTCACTTTCTTTTGTCAAACAAAAGTCTCTTCCCGATCTTGAACAGCTCATCATTTGTCTAATCTAAAATTAGCTTTAATGGGTAAAAAGCCTCCCATTATAACTAAAGCGAGTTTTTTTTATTATTATTATTTCAGGTGAACTAAGTAAGTTTGTATCCAGGAAAACCAACTTTAAAAAGACACAGTCTGTCCATCTTCCTTCAAACATTGGTACAATTTTACAACAAGCTCGTATGAATGGCTCTAAGAATAAATAATAATTCCCTTTGAATACTATGCACCATCTAAACATTATTTTCATAAAGGGAGAAGAAGCAGATGTGTCTGAAATGAAAAAAAAAAGTTTTATTTTTCTTTCATTGATAAAATCTGCATGCATTTTTTTTTTACAAAGGTTTCTGCAAGATAATACATGAAAAGGTATCGCAAAGTCAAAAACACACTTTAAGGACTGTACTTACATATCATCTCAAGTTCTGTGATGTGTTTTACAGTCAGTTCACTTTCCTGTTAAGAAAAATTAACAATTAAAAACAACATCTGTTGTTCATTTGAACCAATATCACATTTGCTGTTGCTGAATCGCACCAGTGTGGTTAAAACATAAACGAATACATCTTATTCAAGAGAATAAGCTTCAATATACCTCACAAAGGGCGAGTAGTTCTTGGGTTATGATCCATTTTGACTGAGTGAAATCTAAGGATCTTCGATTGTCTGCGGTCAGACGCCCCCACTTGTCCAGCGTGGATTTAAGCATCGAAGCAGGGATCCGTCGCACCAATCGCTGCAGTAAGTGTTTCGCCGAATTATCCATATTTCCTTAGGCAACAAATAAAACCCAATTTGCGTACTATAAAACTGTATTCGTTCTGTTCAACAGACGTGTTAGCAACTATGAGCTACTGACACATTCCAAACAAACCGCCTCTGCCACAGACAGGATGAATCAACCAATCAGAAACTAGCAACACGCGTTCTATGCATGCTTTAGCGCTCTCTGGTGAGTTGGAGTGGTATTGCTTTTAACAGCTCCGTTTCCGGTGATACTAAAGTCAGTACGAATGAAAAGCTTGAAAAAAAATAAAATAAAATAAAATAAAATAAAATAAATAAATAAATATTGTTTTTTAATACAAATAGGCAGATACATTTTGATTAATTTGCATATTTAACTGTCTAAAATCATATTGATAAATTAATATTTTGTAATTCAATACAAATATTTTGGTTGATTTATGAATGAAGTGAGACCACGCAACATTTCCATAATGTAAAAACAGCTATAAACAATAAATTTACGCTTCTTGCTTAATATGATATGATTAAAAGATTGGCCTTTGCCTATTGTTCATTGTTGACTACGTTCATTTGTCCTTTGTTTACTTCATTTTGTAATGTTTGACTTTCTAATAAAGTTTTAAAAATAAAAATAAACAACCTCAAATGCCACAGCAAAATTAAATATTGCTTTTTATCTAACCATGTAGCATGAGAAATGCAAACTCGGATACAAGTAGCAGATAGTTCTCTTGCATTTCCTCCAAACCTTTGAAAGAACAAGTCCCGCCTTTTCTTGATTAAACGCACACGATTGGTCAACATTAAATAAACTCGGACGATGATTCGTTGTTTGCTCTGTCCCACAGTTTTCGTGCCGTAAGTTACGAAAGCGTTGTGAGAATCTCCAATGTCCTACAGCTCCACGTTTTTCAAGGAGATTGTACTTGTTTTTGCTCTAACGTTGAGAATAGATACTTAAACTTGACCAGGTATTGCGTCGAGTTACAGATTTGTTGTTTCTGGAGTGTTAATCTGTTGTTTAGTGAATATCAGTATGTGTGTTGCTTTAGCTAAGGCCTATTAGTTAACCTGACATTAGATCCAGGTGTGCTGGGAAAGTTGTCAGATGACACAGCTTTAAGTCTGGTAAGTTTTATTCAGCCGGCAGTTTTCAGTGTCTTCAAATAGCTTAGAAGATTTACAGCATTCTAGAGACCCTTGACTTTTCTTCCGGTTCGTTACTGCTATAAATCTCTACGATGAATGTAGATGGACAAAAAAATGTTTCATCGGTATGTTGTAGCATATATTATAATCTCCAATGGCCTAATAACTGCGTTGCTGGTCAGAAGAGAAGTTAAAAGATCAAAACTAACCATTCCTCTGGACAAATATACCATTAATAATGTATTTGTATAAACAACAATTAAAGTCAAACATTTCTAGTAATACCTGTAAGTAAGGTGTAATTAGATCTACGATTTCCACCATTTAATATCACTTTATAGTAAAATATGTTTGTCAAATATTTCAATATTGGTTAATCTGACATGATCAATCTACACACCTAAACTGCCTCTTCATAGTGACTGTCATTTTTCTCATGCATGTGTGATGGACATTCAGCTTCATATTCAGTCCTCTTTCACACCAAAATAAGCCCACTCAGCAGACTCCCATCACTTCCATGATCATTTTACTCTGTATGGCTAATTGTAATTTTAGAAAGAAGAAAAAAAGTAATTTTAATATGATAAGAAATTTGCTGCTGCCTTCTTATTACTCATTACAAATTCCCCCCCCAGCCCCCTTCAACTTTATTCATTTTTACAGCAACCATGCTCACTTTGGAGGTGTGGGTGCACTTCGCTGCTGAGCCTTATTTCACTGGGAGCTCAGCAAATACTGATTTCTTTGTACGAGTTCCCTGATCACGGCACTGTTACTTGTTGGTGATGGAATATGATGTGGATAGCAGCTGAACTGACAAGAGAGTTCCAATAAATAACGTTAAGGGTTGCCAGAAGGTCTGGTTATCATCATGCTCAACGTGAAACGGAGGAAAGTCACGCTTAATGTGTGTGTTTATTTTGACTAGGATGAGGTGATGTCTCCCATTTCACTTTTGTTTGATGACTTGCTGTATGCGGTGTTGTATGTTCATGTCTTATGTTTCTTCAGGTAAGTGTCCACAGGGAAGTCGGTCGTCACAATGACAAATCAAGAAGGAGAGGGATGGGGAGGCATTAGTATCCTTTAGACCAGTACTGTGGTTAATGTAATGCTGGAAACAGTGAGGAGAACCACCTGTGCTTCTCCAGAGTATTAACTAGGAAGGTTTTGTGGTGCTTTTCAGATGTGTGGTCTTATTCTTAGCGCCACCTTTGTTTGTTGTTTTCAGTGTTGCTGCGGTGGTTCCTTAACTCAGAATGCACCCTGACCTTTCACCTCACCTGCACACAAACGAGTGTAATGAACTCATAAGCCTCCTGAGACAGTGCCACAAAGAGGTAAGCCGCTCTCTGCCTTGTTTTCTCACCACCCGTTTCTTAACTAAACCATGTAATCTCTTCATGTCTCTGTCAGCACAATGTCCTGAAGTTCTTTGGCACATGTAATGACGCGGACCGTGCCATGCGTCACTGTCTGAAGAAAGAGGTGTGTCAGTTTGTTTTTAGCCAAGTATTAATCATTATAGAATTTATTTTGCTAATAATTTTCTCATGTGTCTGTGTTTTCTTTTATGTCGTAGCGATTGGAAAAACGAGAGCGCAACAAGAAGCATGCAGAAGAAATGAGAAAGAAGATAAAGGAAGGACCCAAGCAGTTTTAATACAGCCACAAATACTGGGACATAAAAGTGAACATGAGACTGTATGCAAGGCTCCCATGACTGGTTTTCTGTCAACGCAGAGGAACAGTGGTGGTTATGTTTCTTTGTAAATTTGACGTGTGGTTTATAATATCATTTACAGCTGATCGCATCATCATCTGTTGTCATTATCCCATTGGTTTGGTTGGTGCAAAGCTTCTACCTCTGTAATTAGAGAGTAAATATTGGAATCTGCTCTAAGAGCAGATACCAAAACATGCTGTTCAGTTGGAGAAAACAAAAGTCCAGCTTTTCAGATAAACACTCTCTTTCTCTCTCTTCTTTAATGTTTAATTGATCTTAGAATTCCTTTTTTTTCTTTTTACTTTATTTTAATGTGATGGTTTCAGTCATTGTACTTGTTGACTACACCGCTCAGGAATCTCTCTGCGCCCGCTGACAAAGATGTTTATTGTTTGTATTTGTATTGTGAAAGTTTGTTGAATGGGAATTTATATTGTTTCCAGATTTTTTGGTTTTAAATAAAAAGTCAAATTCTCCATTTCAAAACTCAAATTTGCATTAAATAATTCAGTTTTTTGTCCCAGCCATTGATATATATGCATATTTATATTACATGGTTCCAGCTATGTAATATATTTTAGTGGAAAAACAGTGTTGTGCTGTGTTCTCCCATATAAGTAAGATTAACCCTTTACAGCCTAGTATAAAAATGTCTGAAAATTTCAATTGAGATGCTTTTAGCAAAACGTATTTGATTCTTGCAGATCTTTAGATCATTGACAAATTAGGTTTTTGCATCCATGTAATTAACAAACATTTTGTATGCATTTTAAAACACATGGCAACCCTTTTATAAAATATATAACCAATCTTTTTACACTACTGTTTACATTTAGTTGTCTGTGAAATATATTTAGCTGATTATGTTTGAGGCAGCAAGATTTAAGAAATAAAAAACATTTTTACAGATAATGGTTTTAACATTTTCACCTCTTCCTCCCACAACTGGGAGACATCCTATGATGAAGACAAAAACACTAAAACGAAGGAATAAGATGCCTAAAGGAAATCAAGTTTCATTTTACAGAGATCAGAGGATACATGTTAAGGCAGGTTGGGATTTTAAAAATACTTTGTGTTAAGGGTGGCACTGATAAATGCCAGGTCTGATATTGACTAAACTTGATAAAATAACTATGAATAATATTATGCAGTGTATTTATTTGTCATTTCACAGAAAATCAAACCCTGTATTATGTTAAAAATGTGTGACTGAGATGAGAACATTAGAATTTTCAAAATCCTAACAGATTAAAGGTTACACCATATTCAATTTGGCAGTCAGGGATCAGACAACAGACCAAATGACATCAAGATAAACCCATCCACTCCCACTAAGGGTGGGATTCCCACACGGCTTGCTTGGACTTTGCCTAGGAAGAACCCACAGGATTTTACTCAAGACCTACCTGCAAGGTTAAGTAACTTGTTCCCTTTATAGGATCCGTCATAAGTATAGTCCAATTATCCTTGTTGTGGCCTCTTACCTTAAACAAAGCCTCTTGGAAAAGCCTTTGAGCTCGTAGCTTCAGATCTCTGGATTATTCAAGTTGGGTATGGTCTGCAGTGAGAAAAGAGTAGGTTGGCTTAGGCAGGGGAGTTAAAATGTTTTGCAGTTTTGTGAATGAATGATTGTAAAATAGAGAGGATGATACATTGGAGGAACATGTGCAATAGATATGTTGTGTCCATTCTGGAAAATGGGAACTCTGGACTTTTCCATCTAAAGCACGTGTCAGATTTATTTGACAAAAAAAAGCATTTATTTGAAAATGCTTAAAGGACAAGACTACCTAAAAGGCAGGGTAGGTATTTTAGGCATCTGGTTTGGAAACCTTCACAAGATCAGCCAAAGTGGTGCTTCTGATTGGTCCCTCAGGGAGAAAGGCCCTCGGGGGTGGCACTGCGCTCCTGGAAAGATTGTACAGTACCTCCAGGTTGACCTGTGGAACTAAAATACTGAAAGCTGTCACAAAATGACACACAGGTTTATGTGAAGCATTCCAGCATACTATAGTAAATAGTAGAAAAGCTATAAAAAAAAACGGTGAACAAAAAAAAAAAGAAATAAAAAAAAATAATGCATTGAATTTTGTTTAACTCACTATCCATAGCAGAAGATGGCAGTAATGTACCAATAAAAATGCAAATCCTCCCATATGTCCCATGTTAAATCAGTTATTCAGTCTCCCTTACCAGGGGCATGAGCTTCCAGGCCCAGCGTACTGGAGTGTATAGTCTGTGGACAGGTTGCTTAAGTTTGGGTACACAGGTTCGTGAGGTGGTAAGAAAAATCCTCCCATGTTTCCCATGTTAAGTCCCCCTCGATGTCCCCATATTAAATGCTTCCATATTTACCAAGAGAGATATAATCTCCCTTCTGTCAAAATTTAATCGGTGGAGTGATTGATGAGTGATTACTGACCCTAATTAATTACTTTTAATTTCTGGTCACAGGATGTGACTACACATCCCCACATTTGATAAAAGGTAATTTTCTTCTTTATCTGGAGTGTGTATGTCGCTCCATCCTATCTCAGTGGGGACTTGTGTCATTCTGCACCAGCCAACAGTGGACCCCTGTCGTTCTGTGCAAACAAAGTGGGGACCTTTTATTTTTCCTGTAATAGGTTTGACATGGGCTGATGTAAATTTCTCTTTAAGACATTAGCTCTGTAAATTACTTTTTTATTCTTTATTCTGACCACTTTGTGCTGCAGATCCCTTCACTATTGGAATGTCAGTTCCTATACCATTTAAACTTTACATGCTGAGGAAACATTTCTGACAAATGTTGGGATCTGTAGTTTATATCAACTAGAAATAGTTCAACACCTTAAGGTGTTTTGATTCAGCTTACTTTTTTTTTTTTGTCTTAAAAAATTAATTCAGTTAATTTCTTCTGGAGTGTGTATGTCGCTCCATCCTATCTCAGTGGGGAC